>PVIW01002501.1:0-215719 GCA_004026585.1 Noctilio leporinus | reverse complement strand
GTTGAGCATTCTTTCATATGCCTCTGGGCCCTTTGTATATCTTCCTCAGTGAGTTGTCTGTTCAGGTCCTTTGCCCATTTTTTAATTGGGCTGTCTGTCTCCCTGGTGTTGAGTCGCATTAGTTCTTTATATATTTTGGAGATCAGACCCTTGTCTGAGGTATCATTGGCAATTATGTTTTCCCATACAGTTGGTTCCCAGGATTCCATTCTTTAATGTTTTGTTCAGAATATTGTTCTGTTCGTCTTTGGGTCTGTTGGTCTTTAGTTTTCTTTTCATGTGATGGGTGGACTGACAGCATCAGAGTGTCACTATGCTCAAAATGGGCTCCTTTATTTCTGAAGGGGTCTGTTGGCATTGGCGTGTATCTGTATGTGTTTTCAAAATGCAGAGATAACCTCAGAGAGACCGATGCGCCCAGGGCAGGCACCCACATGCACCTGCTCCAGACACCTTGGTCTAAAGCGACAGGTCGGGGGACTGTGTTGATCCCTTGGTTTCCCCAGTCTATCAAAACACAAAGTCCTTATTTTCCGAGGATCAACTTTTTACAAATTTGGGAGGAAAATCACATCCTTGAGTAGCCACCTTCTACTCTGACGTTTGGAAGCTTGAATACACCCTGTAATGGGCTCCATTTCCTGCCTACCACGACTGCCCCCGGGAAGAGGTGGCTCGGATTGTTGTTCAAGTCCCTTAGGGAAACTCACTCTTTGTCAGGATGTGAGGTAGCAGTGGCTCCTCTGTCCCTGCCTCGCTTGTTAATAGCTACGCTTGGTTTGTCGACTGTGCTGAGCGGCATGTTCTAGCTTTTACCACCGTCACCTTTAATATACCTGTGTCCTTTGTAGAATGATGAGGAGCTGAAGAATTGTACCCAGCCTACAGGTTCCAGAAGCATGCATGTGCACACACACGCCCATGCATGTATGGCTCACCATAAATTTAATACAATCTCTATGATTATTTTTTCATGTGTGTTTTGTTTATTTAAACAGCAGTGTTGGTTGTGTCATGTTCATGTGGTTAGGGAAAGACAACTGGTTTTTCTCTTCTCTCCCACGCGGGAGTCTCGCCACTGATGGCCAGCGCAGATGAGTCGATGCTCTGTACCATTTGATTAATACATTAAGTCCGCTGTGAGAATTAACTAGAGACTTTAAAGCCTTGTTCCCTGGCGAAATGAAATCCGGTTATTGTCTCCGTAAACTATTTCTCCTCCTTAGACTTCTGAGCAGGAGTCATTGCTGCTGGGACCAGCATGTCTGTAACTCTGGAAGGAATAAAACTCTTGCAAACTTAGAAAAACGCTCATGATTTTCAACCAAATGGAAAATGAGGTTTTATTATCCAAATGCTTTACTGTCACATTGATGGCCACTTACATGGTGAGGGTCTGTGACAGCAAAGGCACGTCCTTCTTCGTCCAGGAGAGCAGAATACATCTTTGCACTCAGCTGTTTCAGAGCACAGAGTATTTCAGCTCTGGAAACTTGAACTTCTCCGTTTTCGGGGTTCAGAAAAGGAGTTCCGTGTCCTCTGGCCGCCTGGTGACTGCCCATTAAATGCATTAGACCATATGCATTAAATGCATTTAACCATAATAGGTTAAAAACCACTTGGTTTTTACAAACAGCATCTCCAAAGTGACAAGAAGAAGGAGAAAAAAGTGAAGGACACCCTACCGTGATACCATTTTTTTTTCAAATGCGTTAAAATGTCAGCAATGATACACATTAGTCCTGTGGGATGAAAAGGTTGTGTGTCCACTCCTTCAACAGCATCACTAGGAGGCCAAAGGCGATGACCGTGCATGAGTCCACTCTGTCCACAAAAGGTGCTCTTGAAAGCACCAGTGTCGGTCAGGTGGTGCAAAATGGAATTTTAGAAAGAATATTTTAGTTTTATCCTTAAAGTGAACCCAACTCTGACCCAGGCACCCCTTAACCACAACTCTTATGGACACATTTAGAGAAAAGAGAATCCGACAGTGTTGAAATGTGTTTTAAAGTATAACTGTAGGTTTCCATAACCTTGGTTTTATTTTTCTGGGCATCTTACCTTCTTGCAGAGGTATAATCATTTACAACGGAGTCAGATGAGAAGGTTATACGGGTAGTTTGAGATCTAACGTTTCTTCGTCTCTCAGTTTTCCGTCAGTTATTGATTACCCACAGGGATGGAGGGAAGCTGGGTTGACTCGCTGATGACCCTAAAATCCATTGCATTCACCTGGGAGGTGTAGCGGAGGTGCTGAGTCAGGCTCGTGGGGACACTCCCAGCCTCCAGGCCTGGCCTGGCCTTGACTTTCACCTCTTCCCAGTTCTCTCTGGTAGTTGATGGTGTCCTATGCGGAAGAGGAGTTTCGCTTCTTCTTGTCCTTAAACATATCACGCACATGACTGACTTGTTGAGATCTGTCTCCCGTCATGGTAAAGACTTTGCAGTAGTCCGTCTTTTCCACCCGATGCTGCTGGCATTGAATTAAAGTGATGAGGGACCTCATGAGGTGGCAGATTTAAAAGCATTCTGTGACCCACCGTGGGTCTTGATTTTCCTTTATCTTCTTTATACTCCTGAACAGGGGGTCCTAATAGTTGCCTTGCCAAGGCCACATGTTTCGGTGAAAATTAAATGAAAGAGTTAGTGTAAGTTGTTTTTTTTTTTAATTCCAGTACTACAAAAAGCATGAGATATAAAAGATGTTTGACCCTAGTTTTTTATTTGATTGTTTTTTATTTTTTGAATGTATTATATTATTGTTGTTCTATTACAGTTGTCCCAATTTTCCCCCCATTGCTCTCCCCTGCCCAGCCCACCAGCGCCCACCCCTCTCACATGATACATAAAAGACTTTTATTTGCTTTTCAGGATAAAGGGCTCTGCATGGAAAGCATGGTGTGTGTTTAAATACACGTCATGATACACTTCAAGGTTTACAATAAAAACTCTAGATAAGCCTAAAATTGATGTGACTTCATTCATGTTTCTTAATTAGCCTAATTCTGCCCTGTTTTTCTGTCCTCACGTACATTTAATGACACACAGCTTAGATATTTCACTGGCATAATTAAACTAGCCTTGTCTCAAGTTGTAACAACAATGTGGTCACTTAAAGTGAAAATGGATTCTCTTTCATGGAAGAATGACCCGCCTCCCCGGGTAAAGCCGCAGAAATAGGTAAATAAAGGGATGGCCTTGTACACACACAGCTGAGCCATCAGCCAAGCTTCGGAAAGGTCAGCGTTCCAGGGAGACCATTGTCATGGCATCTCAGCTCTCCCCAGGCTGTGTTTGGCCCAGGTGTCTCAGGTGCCGGTGTGCAAAGCTGCAGTCAGGTTCCATGGTGGGGAGGGGACCTGGGACAGATGGACAAAGCTACGGGACGGATTCGAAGGAGAAAAAAAGGGGAGCTGGGCAAGGGGTGGGCATCCTAAGGAGAACAGGCTACGTTGTGCTGTCGCGTCATGGTAGGATGGCCTTTCCAGTTCATAAAATCAATGAGTGCCTCTTTTTCTGGCGTCTACATGTATTCACCAGCTAGCGTTCCAGCGTGGCTTCCGTTAGCTGGAAATGGTCGTCAGCGTCTTAGCTGAAGGGGATCCTGAAGGAGGTGGCAAAGAGCCCAGCCCCTAAGTGACCTTCCTCTAGGCAAGAAGACGTGAAAGGAGGCAGGTGAAAGGTGGGTGGGTGGGGCTGAGCCTGGGAACCTGGTCCTGTGCTGCTGGAGAGGCCTGAGGCCCAGCCGTGGGAGGGTTGGGGAAGGAGCTTCCTCCCTCTGGCTTTCTGGGTTCACAGCTATTATCAGTATGGGGGGGCGCAGTTGCTTTTCCCCGAAGACCCCGTGTCTTGGTAGGCTGTGCCCCGGTTCAACAGTGCAGGTTCTGATTTTGCCTGTGGGGTGGAGCTCAATGCATCGGATGGAAAAATGCCACTTGGACTGTTATTCTTTTCCAAACCCTGATTCCTAGGCCAGATACGTCATCTTCAAAGAAAAGAGAAGAACTAGTGTAGCAAAGCCTAGGCATTATTTCCCTGAGATAACAGATTATAAAGTTCTCTTAGCGCGTCACCTGTTCGAGTGGCATCCCCAGAGGGCCGTTCGTATGGGGGACTGGGGCACATGCCGTAAGGGTGCACGTGAACTCCACGACCCTACGAAACACCAGCTCCGCTTTGTGGTTTGAAAGGACGAAGACCCTGATTTATTCACTGAGTAGCCGGTGACTAATTAACTGGCTTGGTTAGAAGTCAGTCCTCCAGAGCTCAAGGTCAAGGGTTAGTTTCCTTGTGGACCAGTTTATCTTCTCGGTCTCATGTCATTGATGACGCCCCTCATCCCCCTGCAGGCTCGGTGACAGCAATCAGGGGTGAACGAATCCAGCACCATCGGTCAAAGGGCACGCGACAGCTGGCCATCCAGTGTCCTGTTGCATGGGACCTGAGCAAAAAGTGTGCCTGTCACTTTCCTTAGAGGACTGAGTACAGGTTTCACTCTTCTAAACGTAGTTTCTCTGCAAACGGATGGAGGAGGCTCCCGTCCTCACCAGGGAGGTGTGGGGGCCATCGAGGCATGTGCTGACCCTGGCCCAGCACCCCCAGGGTCGGCCTCCGGCCCCTTCAGGCTCTGCTGTTGGCTGTGGTCCTGAAGTCGTTTCCGGGTGTGTGCTGATACCTGCTCCGCTCCTTTCCTCGTTTGTAAATGTGTCCCTGTCCTAGGAGATGGCCGGCCACAATAGGGACCAGAGAGAAGATGAGGCAAGCCGATGACAAACGAGATCAATGAAAATAAGGGATGGAATGTTGCCTTTGAATGCTCTTCCTAAGATCGTGAGCTCTTTTATGTTGTTGTGGAGAGAAAGAAGCAAGTCTGATGCCAATTATGAAAGGCCATCTGTTATCCTTAAACCGCCCCAGAAGAAAAGCCTGAATTTAGAGCTGCTCCGTCGTACTTTGAAGACCCACTTTGGAGAAGCTGTTTCCCTTTCACACTGACTTTGATGTCCTCTGAGGTCGCAGGTCTTCTTGCCGGGCCTGGAGCTACCATTCGTTACTCTCTCTGTACCACTTTTCGGTTTATTCTACACAAAGTACGTGGTCTCTACCAAATATGTAGTTACCAGACAGTTGTGTAACTATTTAGAAAGGGCTGCCACATAAATTATGAAAAGCAAGGATTAGGCAACTATCCACCCCTAAGTACTTATTCAGACTGTCTCTTTTAATGCCTCGCCTGGCAAGGATTCCGAAGAACAAGTGTCCTGAAATCTGCCTGCTCCAGGACTGACCGGGCTCCTGCTAAGGTCTGATTTAGAGGCTGGATGAGCAATGAATCTGAGCTTTCTCATTCTGCGTCTTTTACTTTGAGAAAGTGGAAAGGTTATTATTATTATTTTTTAATAAAGTTTATTTTATTTTATTTTTTTAAGATTTTATTTCATTATTTTTAGAAAGAGGGGAAGGGAGAGAGGCAGAGAGGGAGAGAGACATCTATGTATGGTTGCAGTTCACCTGCCTCCAGCTACAGACCTGACTGGAGACCTGGCTTGCAACCTGGTTATGTGCCCTGGCTGGGGAATTGAACCTGCGACTGTTAGGTTCGCAGGCCGGCGCCTTATCCACTGTGCCACCAGCCAGGGCTAGGTTATTTTTAATGGGCCTTGAGGAAGCCCCGAGCAAAAGAGCACCTCTAAGTTTTATTAAAGCCCTACAACCCAGGTTCCGTGTGTGATGTGACACTTTCAGGCCTAGAGATCGATTTGTACGTTATGGACACGGGGGTACCCGGGGAAGACACCCAACGTGGTCAGTTGTGAGAAAGAGAGAGTGGCAGTGCAGACACTGGGCCACACTTGTAAACAGAAGTCGACAGTAGGGACCCTGGGCTGCATTCACATAAAAGCCAAGGAAGGCATTTTCAGAAAGCGATATTGTCCACAGTACTGGTGATCCAGGAGGGTGACGAGGCAAAAATTCAGGACATGCAAAAAGAAATTAAGAATTTCAGCCCTGGCTGGTGTGGCTCGGTGGGTTGGCACCGGCCAGTGAACCCAAGGGTCGCCGGTTCGATTCCCAGCCACAGCACGTAACCAGGTCTCCAGCCAGGTCTGTAGCTGGAGGCAGGTGAAAGGCAACTATACATGGATGTCTCTCTCCCCTTCTTCCTCCTTCCCTGCCCTTCTCTCTGAAAATAATGAATTAAAAAATATATTAAAAAAAAGAATTTCAAGACTCAAAGAAGCCTCTGAGATCTTTAAGTACAACCCCAGTCACCACCGCCACCACCAGTGTTACACACCCACCGGGAAACTGGGGTCAGGAAAAATAAAGGCCCACAGGCAGCATGCATCACACTCAGCAGTGGAGTCTTTCCCAGGCATAATTTTGTAGCATGCAGTATGGAAATACCATTTGGAAAACTGATCTATTGCGTATAGAGCTCTTCTAACTCGATTCAATGTATCAATAACATTTTACAATAGTTTAACTTTTTTTTAACAACTAAAATGTAAAACACTTCACAATAACTCCAAAACTGTACTTGCTAATATAACTAATGGCTCTACCTGACAGGTCTGCAAGTATTGAGAAGATGTCCCGTTACGCTGTGACAGATTCAAGTTTTCCAGATCTTATTTTTGCTCGGAAGCTGAGATTTTATCATTGGCAAAAACATACGGTCAGCGCTGGGTTCACGTTCCTTAACCGTGAAAGAAAACATCTGCCAAATTCGCATCTGAGTAATACTTTATCATTTCTTGTTTCAAATAAAGATGAGGCCGGTCCAGCTTGATGCCACACAATGGGTCCCAGCAGGGCTCCCCTTCGAGACCAGCGCTCCACCTCCGGGTACCGGTCCCACCCGACCCCAGGCCATTCAGGCGATGTGCAGTCAGGGCTGAGAGTTAATAAAAGGATTTATTTTCACTTCATCAACGGTATTGTTAGGTGACACTGGCACTTTTCAGTAGCAAGGGTGTAGCGGGGAACACAACATGGTCGTGTACAGTTTAGTGTGGCTATTAGCGTGCCTTAGTGTGGCTACAGTACACCTTAGTGTGGCTACTAGTAGTTTGGTGCCACCACCTCCACGTGTCCTCAGGGGCATGTGGGTTTAGCCACCGCTGATTTCTCGCTCAGCACAAATGTCAGGCGCAGTGGAAACAGCTGGTCAGATTTTAGTGGTTTCTTTTTTTTTTTAGTTTTTTTAATTATATCTTTTCTACTATGTTTATCCCCTTCTACTCTCTCCCTGCTGCAATCACCATGTCTGTGAGTCCTTTTTCCTTTTTGCTCAGTTGTTCCATCCTCTAACCTCCCCATCATCCTGCTCTCCACCTATGGGTTGGTTTTGTTTGTTCATTCAGTTTGTTCACTAGATTCCGCACACGAGTGAGAGGTGTTTGTGCCATTTCAAAAGCAGGTTCCACCTCCTGGATCTCCTGCCGGGCAGTGGTCACAAACCATGCTTCAAAAGCCACGGAAATGCGCCAAAGTGTCACAATTAAGTTCATCTTGTCTCTTCCTGGGGTTGGGGAGAGGCATTTCGTTCTTCTAGAATATACAGGTTATTCTTGGGTTTTATTTCTGGAAATGGAATTGCTGTGTTGAAACCAAAGTTTCCCAAAGCTTGAAGGCGTCTTACCCAATTGTCCTTTAGAAAGTTGCACCTGCACGTCAGCCCCCAAATCGTGTGCATTATTGTCGTACGGCTTCTCGGTAACGGCCGGCAGTTTCATGTGTAGAACATATTTAACTTGGTGCCAAGGCGGTGAGAACCTCTGAGTCACTTTGACGGCTGCGTCCCGTGCCCAAGGGGTGACCGCCCGCCCCTGGACTCGCTCAGGCTTCAGCGCTCCGTGGAAAACTGGTGCTTCGGAGCAGAAAGCTCGCACCCTGGCCCAAGAATCCGGGTGCCTTCTGGGGACGTTTATTAGCTCTGCGACTGTGGTGGAGTCACTTACCTCCCCGGGTCTTTCCTTTGTAAAATGCCAGCGACAACGAATTTCCTCATGAAGACAGTTGCTGTAGGGGTTAAATGAGGCCAGTGCCTGATATACACTACACCACACGCACACACACGCACACCCACCCCAGACTGGTCCGTGGGGACAGTCACAGTCACAGGCAGGAACTCTTCTCCATCGTGTCAAGTTTCCAAATCCAGAGCCCTCTCCGCTGAACCCACAGGGCCTTCGAGAGCGCAGATCAAAGAACCCACGGACAGGTGCCGTGGCAGGAGCTGGGAAGGGCGATGGGGGGTCAAAACCCCACTTCAGGAACCTCGGAGAGTCACCGGGACAGAAGAAGGAGGGTCACAAATAGGTCCAGGGAGCCAGGGGAACGGGTGGTCTGGGGCCTGTTAGGAACCAGGGTCCCCGCAGGAGGGGAGCTTGAGTGTAAGGCACCTGACCCACCCCAAAACCATCCCCCCAACCCCTGGTCCATGGAAAAGTTGTTTTCCAAGAAGCCAGTCCCTAGTGCCGAGAAGGTTGGGGACAGCTGCTTCTACAACATTCCATGGCTCTGGGGAAAGAATGTGGACAACTCAGTGTGACTTACGTAAGGCCCAGCGTACCCTGGTGCGGCCTTACCTCGTTTCTCTCTATGCCCTTCTCAGACTGGACTCGTTCTCCACTGAACCCCCGGGGCCATTTAGAGATACTAGCCCCTGTCCCCAGCTCGCTTCTTCCCACCACCCAGTTCTCACTTTCCTTCAGGTCTCCAGAGACGTTCCTTGTCCCCAGAAGCCCTCCTTTGCCCCAGCCGAGTTTGATGCTTGTCCTTGTGTGTCTTGAAGCACCCCCATTTCTCCTAGCAGAATCTTAATTAGAATAATCCAATTTCCCGCTGTCTGTCCCCTCGCACCACAAGCTGCATGAAGTTGGGGACTGTATCTGTCTTCATTGCCCTTTTATCCTCAGGGCCTGCGGAACCAAGTGTCTGGTATATGATAGGAGCTGAATGACCAGTGAAGGAAAAGGAAAAGTATGTATAATAAATGGGGAAAAAAACTGGCAATCCTTTCAAAACACAAAGTGAGGACTTTTCTTCTATTCAGAATTAGGGAACTAAGCCCACAGCGGGAGATCTCCACGTAAATAAAAGGCAACTGAATTAGCTTGATGCGTTTATTGCTTAAGATCAACTTGAGTCCACTTGGGTCTTCTAAAACCAAGCCAACCAATTTCACGTCTACGAGGTACCTAGCCTAGTCCAATTTACAGGGGCAGAGACAGGAGTGTGGTTACCCAGGGCCCCGGGGGAGAGGGAAAGGCAGTGTTATTACCTGATGGGGATAGAGCTTTGTGTAGCCGGCCTTCAAATTGGAGGGTTGTGAAATCGCGTTTCAGCTGTTCCCCGCTCTCCTTCGACTTCTTGGGCAAGTAGAAACATGTGACAGCTATGAGTTTCCGACATGACCCCAGTAACTCCTCCATTGTTTACCAGTGCGACTGAACTTGGAACCTTAAACTTGGAACCTGGAGCCCATTAACGTGGAATCGTGCCAAGTGCCTGTCCATGGAGAAATGATCGTTATCGTTATATAAGATCGGATTTCGTACCTTATAAAACAAAAGGTGGGGCTGTGCACTGTCACTCACCCAGTGAAATCATCTATCTACCTGAGGACGGTTTTTAAATTCTTTCAATGTGCAGGGTCAGTCCTAAAGCTGGGAGGTAGGTGTGTGATCAGTGTTTTATGAACCTAAGACTGAAAGGTTTACGAATTCGACATTTAGTAACATCTATAAGAGTCATTCTTAATTTTAGGTATGCTTTGAAACCTGGTTTTAAACAGACATGTCTGTTACTGAGAAATGTTTAACCCGTAAGCAAACATGATATTCAAAGATCACTTTCTGCAATGCATTTTGAAGTGTGACTTTCAATCTCTTGGCTTGTCCCTGTGATGGACAGCCTGCTCGCCGGGGAGAGCAGAGAAAAGGAGCCGGACACCCACACGTGTGACTTATTTATTTGCCATCTAATAGACAGATGTTAGACAGTGCTGCCACCAGAAGTGAGGGTGCAGGAATGATAAAGCACAGCTCCTTTTCCATCCCATTACCAAATTGTTTGCTGTCTTTGAGGAGGAAAAAAATAACTCAGATTCAGAATTTAAAAGCAGGACTTGGCCGTGTATAAGAACCGCACTGTAGAGTTCTTCACAGGACACAACTCCCGGGCGACTGGTACAAACTGCTGGACAAATACAGATTGTCAAGTTCCCACCAGCTTTAACCTGCTTACAGGGGTTCCCAGAAGTACACCGGGGAGGGTCCGCGTCTCCCATCTCCTGTCGCTCACCTCCCTCGAGTAGCTCTTGCCATCGAAGTGAACACCCAATTCCTGCAGGCCTTTGCAGGAGCCTTCGGAAATTCTACCGTTTGTGACAAGGCCTGCCTTCATCAACCCTGTGCAAGGCTGAAGGTGCTACCCTCCCCATCTGCCGCAAAACTCAGCTCCCCTGAGATTTTTGGAGGGGGTCTAGGGTTACGTGTAAGTACAAAAGAAATCCTGTCGTTTTCACGTGTCAAGAAAGCTCGTGGGATGGGTCCCAGTTTCTGGCTGTGAACTCTTCCCTCTTTCCTTCCTTAGAACAGCCTTGGTTTCCCCATAATGCCATCGACATGAGTGGCTGCTTATAGAATGGACACGCAAAGGATGAACCTGCATAAAGACGCGTGAGGCATTGATTACTCTTTGGTAGGCAAAGGCATATTCTGTAAACTGAGAACTGTCTCATAACTCAGATCATAATATTTAAGCACCCCAGAGTCTTCGGGGGAAAAGCCTCATGTCTGAGGGTGTGGTTTGCCTTCACTATGGGAGAAAGTGGTACCGACTCCAGGAAGCCTCTCTGGAAGGAGCCTCACCTGAGACTGTCAGTCCCAAGTGCAGCTGAGCAGGTGCCAGCACTCCAGCTGGTGGCTGGACCTGCCAGATCTACTGCATTTTTTAAAAGATTTTATTGATTATTTTCAGAGAGAAGGGAAGGGAGGGAGGCAGAGAGGGAGAGAGACATCCATGTACGGTTGCCTTTCACCTGCCTCCAGCTGAAGACCTGGCTGGACACCTGGTTATGTGCCCTGGCTGGGAATTGAACCAGCAACCTTTGGGTTCACAGGCCAGCACCTTATCCACTGTGCTGCCAGCCAGGGCCCTTCTGCATTTTAAAAAGTGCCTTTGGTAACCTCAATGAAGATCATCACTCCCTCCATTTTTAGTTCCGTAAAGAAAAATATGTCTTGTTGACAGTTATAGAAAGTACTTGGATTTTTAAAGCATCCCTAGATAAAATTTTAATGAATTCTAATTTACATATCAGTACTCTTCAGACTGGGAAAAGACCATCAAAAAAAGAAAAAGAAAGAAAGAAAGAAAAATAGTTTATGAACCCTTTGCAGGCAGAGAAACATGGTTTGAGGACTGGTATGCGCAGAACTCAGAATGAGTAGAAATTTCAATAGGAATTAAGATTGAGAAATAAAAATGAACTTAAATCACTTTGCTCAAGCACTTAGAAATATAGCAGCTTTAGTGGAAGTTAAAACATTTTGATTAACTTTATAAGACTAACTCAACTTTTAGTTTGCATACAGTGAATGAGGAGTTTATTGGCGGTAAAGCTTTTGACTTAGAATTTTTTAATGACTAAAACATGTTTATTTAAATAAGAATGATAGGAATTTACTTCACATTTTTGTCCCAAAGAAGAAGGTGAAATACCAAATGTGCTTTGAAACCATTTCATCCAAGGCCGCCTGAAAATATTCCTTTCCTTGTTCACAACTGTAAAAATGACTTTGACTTTAGCCCACTGTGGTCCCATCAATGACATCATTTTAAACTTCGGAGAAGGGAGGAAATGGTACTTGACAAGAAGCAAGAAATAGAATAGAACAGAATTCCCAGAATAGAGCAACAACGGGTTATTATGTCTGATTTATTTCTCTTTCATAAGCAGAATTTGAAGGCAGTACAGAAGGGAGTTCAGCGTGACCCAGGTTTTCTGGGCACATTATCATAAACTACCTGGTGGGTTAGCACGGCCAACCTGGTGAAAAAACTAGGGGGCTTAATCCACCCCCCAACTCCCTTTGAAAAGGGCGGGTGTGTGTAACATTGCAGAAACATTTCAGAAAACTGTGAATCTGTTGACCCTGGTCATTGGGTGGCACCTTACTTGTGACCAGGCAGTTCAGGACGGATGTGACAGTCCCTAGGCTGTCAAGCCTACCAGGCCGGGTGGTCATGTGGATGCTTTATGTTAATCACAGGGTGTAAGATAGGAAGGGTGATGCTGTTTAACGCCCCAGAGATAAGAGAGCGTTGCGAGATTTCTGTGATCAAATTAGGTATTTCATTTGGATACCTGGAGAAAAGGCACCGCTGCTATTTGGAGCATTAAGACAGGGACTCCCTCACACATGTGCTCACCGCCCACGGCTGTGCACCTTCGACCGGATGTTAGCTCTGAATGTTGGATAAACTGTACACTATACATAAGGCTATAAAGATAGGGGGTAACAAAAGCAAGACATGGCCCGCTCTTTTTACCCTGATAGTAACTCCATTGCACCCTAGACCAAACAAAAGCCTGACCCTGTTCTTGACATTTTCATATTAGGAATCCGTGTATATGCCTTGCCAATTAATTATTTACCTTTGAATCCATTAAAGTTCGTGCGGATAAATGTGGACACCTACATTAATTTGTTCTTTAAGTTCACTGAATATTTAAATACCCCTGCAGCATTTTCTTTCAACCCTCATGAAAAAAGAATAAGCAGGAAATTCAGTGTTTGCTTCTACATTATTCAAAAACTAGAGAGAGACAAAAATACATAAGCCGTAATCAAAAAAGACTTGTTTATTCCATTTATTCATTCTTTCGGTCCTTTGTTCTTTTATTCATGCTTTTGTTTTGCCAAGGACGGGGCAGAAGCAGGAGGGCCAGATGGGAAGGGTAATTGTGGGTTTGGTGTGGTTTTAATTATGAGCTTATTTTAGAAAATGTTGTGTAATGTCATCGACCAGATCTGCCACTAGACTGGGTGTGGGGACACAGAAATAAAGCCTTCTTCTCTCCCCTGAAAATGCTCTAAAGTCTTCCAACAATACTGACCCATTGACTCCAAATCCCAGGCTTTCCTTCTTCCTTTCTTTTGCTTTCTAAACATGTTTGTGTTATGAATCATACCCAGATAGGGGACCCATTCACAACAGGGGTTGGGGGGCCATCCCTTGTCACCACGTCACCAAATTGGAATGCCGCCTGTCCCCTGCCCTGACCCAGGAGTTGGGCCGGGCAGGGCTGGGTAAGAGTTTATTGATGTGCTGAGTATCACAAAGACTTAATTCTGTGGTGAAAGGATTTTTTTTTTTTTTTTTAAGGAGGGAAAGAGGAAAGGAGAGAAGAATAAAGATGAGGTCTGTGGAGAATGATTGATCCAGCTAATGAACTTTTGCAGGACGGCTAACAAGCAAGAGTCTTGCTAAAGGAAACTCGGCCATTACTGGGACCTACGTCTTTGCCCTTTGGAAAGAGAGAAAAGTTAGACGAGCTGTTGATTAGGTGATAGGGAGATGCAGAGCGACATTTTTTTAAAAGCTCAGTAAAAACTCTCACCTTGGCTTCCAGTTCATGCTTTTAGGAATGTCAGCCTTTCTTGGGTTGGCTCATGCCGCCCTAATCTGACCTTGTCACCCTGCAGGGCCCCAAGTTTCCTTCCGGACCTCAGCTTCCAACAGACAGTACCCTTTGGGAGAAAAGCTGGGGATTCAGTCTTTATGGTCAAGTCCAGTCTCATTCTGCCTCCAGACAGATACGAACAGGCCAGGACGACTTCAAAGGAGAGAGGAGACACTGTTTGGAAGAGTAACACTGGCAGAAATCTGCAAAGGGCAGATTTTAAAACGAAAATGGATTCACGTTGACGAAAACAACCTTATGGGATTGTACAAACTGAGTCCATTGTTCAAAACTCCGGTGGCAAATGCTTCTATTCCTATGATAGGGCATCAAGGTAAAGACAGGTGTTGGGACCAGCAGAACTGAGGTTTCACCCCCTTGAGGAAAAGTTGACTTGCATGCCATTTACAAACGGTATCTACCGCCTCTGACACCAAAGTTCTAGAAGTTTAAAAAACTAGTGTCTTTACAGCTGCTCTGTATTTGATTTATGTTCACCACACTGTAGAAGAGAGAAAGCTGGCAGTTTCTTTTTTTTTTCTTGCAGCTAAATAATGCATCACACATTATAGAGATAAATCCTGTTCTATTGTTTTCCAGCTTCAAACGGAGCCTGTGGTGGGAGGAGAGAAAACCTTTTATTCCCTATCTTTTTATCCTTTAAACTGTACATCCCAAGTGTCGTTGTGTACCACCACTGTTGGACAGTACTGTCACCTTCTGTTCTTGGTTGACAAAATGTAAAGCAGGTGAACTGGCCAGCGAAGGCACCTAATGTAATAGAGTTCAACACCCTCCTTCCTTTAACATTTTAGAGGTGGCTCATTCATTCAACACCTGCGTACTGAGCATCTAAGATATGTCAGCCATTGTTCTAGACCCTTGAGATACATTAATGAACAAACTAGAAAAAGATACCAATCACCTCAGAGCTGGTATCTTTGTCTCAGTCTCAGTCATAGAAGCTGATGGTAAACATTCAAATTTGTGCCACACATCACCTCAATGTTCTCTTTTTTTAAAATCCTCACTGAGGATATGTTTATTGATTTGATGAGAGAGAGAGAGAGAGAGAGAGATCAGTTACCTCCTGTATGTGCCCTGACCAGGGATCAAACCCACCACTTATTTTTGGTTGATCCTCCATCTAACTGAGCCACCCAGCCAGGGCCTTCTCACTGGCCTTCATCCCAGCAGACTTCAGTTTGTGTGAACTCCCTGTACCGCTTCCCCTGCACCTGATGCTTGCTGAGTGCCCTGTTTTTAGGTGTCACCCAAGGAAGCTGTGTGATCTCACACCCACTGGACGGTTCCTCACCCCACACCTATTCTGCTTCTGATTAAACACTTCCCACAGGCAAAGAAATAAAGAGGTGATAGCTGAAGGGTCTTCTTAGCTTATTCTTAGAATAAGTATTCTTCTCCACCAGGTAAATGGTGTGTTCCTTTTCTCTCCCCATGTCTTAACGCATTCACCGAAGGCCAAGGAAATGACCGAATGGGAAAGGCTTAGGGAGTCTAACTCAATTCGGCTAGAGTGCTTGGTTAGTTGCTTATTTGTTTGCTTGTTTTTAATTCTCCCAGTTACTTCTTTACCCATTTATTCTTCACCTGCTACACTTCTGTTTACTGCCAACTACGTGGCAGACGCTGACGCAGCCACTGAGGAAGGCCAGAATAAGTCAGACAGCCGCTGCCCCCTGAAACTCCATCTGGTAGGGGACCAGGACGTGTCTTTGCCAACACAATCCGTGACTTCCGGTCCTGAAGGACTTGTGCGCGTGTCTTCAGCGGGGCTTTTGTATTTTTCAGACACCTTTGGTGGCACGTTGTCTTCAACATCGGAGGAAGGTTCCACGAGCACAGTGGTCACAGATTTGAATGATTCGGCGTATGTGTGTCCAGGTCAGAGGCAAACACATACACACATGCAGAATGATGTATTTTACCGCCACTCTGCTGACGGGATTTTCCTTCGACGGTCTGGTGTAGCAAACAGTCCAGCTTTTCAGACACCCGACGGGGTTCCTGCCCTGCTGGGTTATTTCACTCCACCCTCCGGGTCTCAGATCCTGGAAACGAACAATAGACCATTTCACCGCTGGGCTTTGATCCCACCCGTTCAGTCACGGTACTTTTCCAGATGTTTCCGTCTTGGGTTGCTTGCTCTCCCCCCAAAAAACGCAACAGAAGTGAAGCCAGGCCAGTTGGCCTGTCCCTGGGGGCTGAGGAATGTGCTGGTCCCCAAATAACTTGGTCACATGCTACAGGAGGGTGAGGAACGGGGAGGAACACAGGCTAAAACTGAGCCAGCCCTGGAATTGTAAGCCCTTTTAAGAAAAATACCACGCCTGGTGTCTTTGAAAAGACGGGGTTGCAACCTTGAGCTGGTGAATTATTTATGGTTTGAAATAAGACACTGTGCTGTTTTCTTGCAGCCGTTGACCTCAGCCTGTCTCATGCACTTGGGGGCCTAAATGGCAATAGTGATGGAAACACACCTGTAAGTGCCAAGGGATGATGCCATTTCGGCGTTCTGGCAGAAAAAGACAAACGATTGACCTCACGAGGCCCTCTGTCACAGTTTCACAAGCAACAATGTTAGCCTATGTCTTAACGTAAAGGTCAAAACATGAGCCCACAGCATGAGGAACCTGAAACGCTGGATGTGAAATGAACTTGATTGGACTAGAAATAAGGAGGACAGGTGGAAAAGTGTTCCAAGAGAGATTCCTCGGGTGCCCACAACACCAAAAGCACAGAGACGCTTGTTCTAGCTGCATTTCAGCCAAAATCAACAGGGAAAACTTTTCTTTAGATGCCCCAAAGCACATGCCCTGAAGCTCAGTGTGAGAAGTTAAAAGCAATTTCTTGAAAAATGATAACAGGCCAGTTTCCTTGATAGTCTGCAATGAACCTGCAGCTAAAATCCCACTCTAGAAAAAGTAATTAGCCCTGGCTGGTAGCATGGTGGATAGGGCACCAGCCTGCGAACTCAACAGTCACAGGTTCGATTCCCAGCCAGGACACATAACCAGGTTGCAAACCAGGTCTCCCGTCAGGTGGCTGGAGGCAGGTGAAACGCAACCATACACTGATGTCTCTCTCCCTCTCTGCCTCTCTCCCTTTCCCTCTTTCTAAAAATAATGAAATGAAATCTTTAAAAAAAAAATAAAAGAAAAAGTAATTAGACTATGTTGCTCGAATATTGACACTTCTCTTCTCACAACCAAAGTTTACATTATTAAGGCTTTCTCTTTTGACCTGTGCGGTTACTAACACATAACATTGTTTACCGACCTTGAATTCAAGGTAGGAAGCAGCTTTAGAAATGCCTGTATAGTCTGTAATTCAGCAATTTTCACCTAAAGTATACTCCAAACAGTAATACATAGGTATGTGAATGAGGAGACCTATATGAGAATGTTCATAGAAATATCTTGGCAACTAAAGCCAGAAACTCTTGAAATGCCTCTCCACAGTGGCATGGATAAATTGTGACACATTCACACAATGACAGGCTATGACAGCAGTGACAATAAACCAATTACAATGACACTTGGCAGTATAGGTAATATAAACATCTCCCAAGCATAAAACTGAGTGAAAGAAGCTGTCACAAGAATACGTAATTTATGATTCCACTTATAAAAGCACAAAGGCAGGCACACCCCATCAATTCTGTTAGGAGCTAGGGTGGGTATAATTAAAAGGGGCAGATGTAAGGTTTCTGGTCTTTTATTTAAATATTCCCAACAGATACGTGCACTTAGGAAAATTTCCCTGTAAGAAACCACCTATTTTTAATTTTGTGGTTTAATATGCACTAGTTGCTTGAAATAGGAAATGTTGGTTGGAAGCCAAGCAGCTGTGCTATGAAAAAGTTGTTACAGATTCCTGCTATTATTTTTTTCCCCTACAAAGATTAATAGAGGACAGTAACTTCCTGATTCAATAATGCTCAGGAGAGAAAAAGGAAGCAATGAAAGGTTAACAATCTCAGAGACTTTGCTCTTGGAAAACCTCCCAAAGCCACGGTGTGCTGATTGATCATCTTAGTAGGGGTGTCCTCTGGGTGGTTTTGTACAAAATATTGTATTTAGGTTGTACTAAAAGTAGCTGTACCTCACCAGGCTGTGGCGGAAAGTATCTGTTGTGAATGTTATTTATAAAAAAAAAAATTTTTTTTTTTCCTTTTTGCAAATACTGGAAAATTCTTCTCGTCTCTCATGAAGTGAAGGCCTTTTGTAGTTTTTATCACGGTCGCTGGTGGGAAATGGGAGTGAGGGTCTGTTTTCCCGAATGATATTTGAAGTGGTGTTTTACAGATCCCCGGCAGAGGGTCCATTTCTAAGTTAGGGTACTCGTTTTGTAGTTCAGTGGTGGTGTTCCAAAGGGATCCTGGAGGCCGCCCCTCTGTGCAGGGGTGGCAGGGCTCCTCGCCTCAGCATTGTGATCTCACCATGGCAATAGAATAGAATGTTCAGCTCCCTGAGCTTTTCTGCATTCTTAAGGAAGCTTCCAGAACGCCACTGGGGATGAAGCAAGGGGCCAGCTGCAAGCCAAATGAGTGAATACATTTGGCCTCAGGATTTTTGAACTGTTGTGAAAGACTTTTTGTTTCCAGGCTTTTCTTTCTTTGTTAAATTCCTTAAAAGATATTTTCTTTAGATGGTACCCTCATCATCCAAAATGGGATATGCAATTCCGATAGACCGTTTTAAGCCCATAAACGGTATAGATTAAACTGTCGTGTATCTGAACAATGATTTCCAGTCTGTATAGCCTTTTAGGAATGTTTTTCTTACCTAAAAACTCACCATTTTTTTTTTTTTTTTTTTTTTTTTTAAGCATTTGTCTCACATTTGGTGCTAAGCATGCTGCAGCACAGGTCAATTAGATCTGGAACAAAAATGAAACACTTTCAGGACCTGGCCATACCACTGCCTAGCGTTGAACAATATTGAGTCATTCTTTTTCTAGAAGGTGACTGAAGCCAAAAGGAGCCTGTTGCTATAAAACAACTTATTTTGGATTGATTTTTTTTCTTTTCCTTTTTCTTCCTTCTGTCTTTTTCTTTCTTTCTTTCTTTCTTTCTTTCTTTCTTTCTTTCTTTCTGTCACATGATGTCTTCCCTAACCGAGATCCAGTTGTAAGTTCCAGTTTGACAGGTTTTCTCCAAATGCCTCAATGGTTACTTTAGGAAACGCAGAGGTATTGTGTGTGTTGAACCGTCGGGCTGGATTTGAGAATTTTGAGTAGTGGAAGGCAGGCATTTCACTCAATAACACATGTGAGTGGGCGGGGCTTGGACACCATGATGACACAAAATGCCCACAATGCGTCTGAATTTGAACTATACTGTTTAGATGTCAGGTCGGGGGAATCAAGGGGTTATGATGTCAGTAGAAGTATGACTCAAAAGCCGTTGGCCTGTAGACCTACGTGATGTCCTCTAAGCCACCTGCTGAAGACTCCGAGTTCCTCATATTTTATGGGACACTAAGTTAGTTTCCCCCAGCAGCACCTTAACCTGGAACAACTTTTATTGTCATGATGGCTTTTTCCAAAGCATTCAGGTTGTTTTGGGTGGAACAAGATAGATAAGGCATCCTTATTCTCTTAAAGACAATCAGTTTAGCCAACTTAAAAAATAGTAACAGCACAAATTCTCACCCTTTTCATTACTATGAAAACTATTCTCTTCATTACATTTCTGGTCATGCTGCTGGGAACTCCAAACCATACCTGTTTCTTTTTCTTTCTTTTCTTTCTTTACTTTTTGAAGTTGACAGGCAGAGTGCTATTGTCACAGGGTCTGTCCAGGTCCACTTCTACTTGAAGTTGATTTTTATATTTCAGTATCTCAAGCTACAGCATCTGTGTTTGGTGCAAAATATAGTGACGCATTGTAACAAAAAATAGAATTGGCCCGCGTTGTGGGAGAATGCATTATTTATTAACGCATTTTAGTTTCCTGTAATGAGAAGTGGAAGGTCTCTGGGTATTTATAATTGGCTGAATGCAAACAATTGTCCTGGGAGATCCGCATTATAATCAAATAAATTACACTTAATTAGAGTGATTATACAAGGAATTTCATCACAGTGTTTTTAATTTGAGGTTGAGAAGATATCTTCATTTCTACGGAGTAGTTCCCCGGCCTTCTATTCTGATAGCCTGGATGAAGATTCCTGCCTTGATTAGGGCAGTTCAGTTTGGTCTATAGATTAGACCCTCAGGGTATGTTCATAAATACAATAAAAATTACAAACAAACAAGAAAAAAGCCTCAGCTACTTCTCGGCATCACTGAATAGTTTATTCAATAATTTTTGACATTTTTAGGATTGTATATATGTTGTTACTTCATTTCCCTTCTATTTCCAAAAGCATTTGAGAAAGCTGAGTATAAACATCCCACTCTACACCATGGCAGGTACCAAAATAATTAAGTAGCCTGTAGCACCCAAGTCTACCCCTCAGTTATTCAGCAGAAGGAAAGCACAGTACCAGGCGCTGTGTCCCAGGCAGGCCACCTTCCATTGGTCCTGAGAAGGGAAATGCTCCTGTTTCTTTACAGAGCATCCAGTACTGTTTATGTGGCTCTAATAATTGGTTTGTTATATACTCATTGATGGCTAAATAAGTAAGTCAACTTTTGTAAAGTGGGCCTTGAAGAAAAAAATAAATAGGTTGTAAATCAGTTACTAAAAATCATGTGCAGCTGATTCAAAAAAAAAACAAAAAAAAAAACAACTTTGCAGACAAGAAGGGGCTGGCAAGAAGTACTCAAAGTGGTGAAAAGCAAGGACCTACAACCCAGATTATTCTATCCAGCAAGCTGTCATTCAGAATGGAAGGGCAGATCAGGTGCTTCCCAGACACGGTAAGGCTAAAGGAGTTCATCACCACCAAGCCATTATTATATGAAAGGTTAAAGGGACTTATTTAAGAAGAAGACCAAAACTATAAATAGTAAAATGACAACAAACTCACAACTATCAACAGCTGAATCTAAAAAACAAAAATAATAAACAAACTAAGCAAACAACTAGAACAGGAACAGAATCATAAATAAGGAGGGTTATCAGCAGGGAGGGGAAAGAGGTGAACGGGCAAAAGGTACAGGGATTAAGAACATAATTGGTAGGAACAAAATAGACAGGAGGGTGTTAAGAATAGTAAAGGAAATGGAGAAGCCCAAGAACTTATATGTTCGACCCATGAACATGAACTCGGAGGGTTGCTGGAGAGAAGGAATTGTACCAGGAAGAGAGGACAAAAGGGAAAGAAAATTGGGACAACTATAATTGCATAATCAATCAAATATACTTAAAAATCATGTGCAAAGGTATATGTATATCCTGTGCAGTTATGTATACCCTGTTAGACACATATTTATTGTGCAGAAAAGCATCATTTTCATAGCATATTACCTTTCATTCCTATCTGCAGTTCAACTCAGGTCTCTTTCAGTCACAAACAAATATGTTCCAGTCATTTTCCATAGGAAATACCGAGTTTTGATGACATGACCAAATTCTCCCAGTTTTCATTTTCTGAGATGTTTAGCCTGTGGGCACTTATCCAGGAAGGATCAAGGGACATTAATAAAGATGCACAGAGCTCAAGTCCGGAAACTGGAAACTGGCCTGCTGTAGATTGACACCTCTGCCTACATCAAGGTTAACTTCATGCTGAGCCATGTTTTAAATATGGGATGGTGCTCAGAGCTTTTCTCTGGAAAAGCCAGATTTGATTCTACCCTCGGAATTCTACAGGTGGAAGATCTACACAGTATTGGAGAGACTGGGGAAATCATTAGCTACTTAATCAGTACATAAAAAAATCATGGTAAGTGGCAGGGTGGAGAGGAACTCTGCGGAATCCAGTGAAGAAATTAAGTACCTATGAAACGCAAATAAACATTGAAACAGTGAAGGACACGAGTTCTTACCTGAATGAGGGTTGCAAAATTCTGTTAGTGGAGGAAGATTAAATTGAGATAGGACTTGAATCGGGTGACCTGGGCTAAGGCACCCTTGTTGGAGGCATGATCTTGTGACCCATGTTGGCCTCATGCCTGTCCAGGCAGAATTTCCTTGGGGCGCCAGTGAGAAGAATTACCCTGTATCGCTTGCTGTCCCAGAGTTTGCCTCTTGGGACAGTCACTCTGACTCAGTCACTTTCTGTAGATGCTGTAACCTCACACTTCTGCACGTCTGCCCATCAGGGTGACCACAAAGTTGTTTGAAGCAATTTGGCTGTTTTCATAAGACTTCAAATGTACAATGTTTCAGAAAATCATCCCGTAATATTAAATAGTTTTATATAAGGAAATCCGAATGGAGATGGTCCCGCTTTAATGGTTATCTTCAGTGATCCATGTGATTAAATTAAAAATGGGTAATAGACTATTTTATTCAGATTTGCAGTTTTAAGTTGAAATGTTAATAAATTCATGAATAATACTGGACCATTTGACACAATTTAAGATCCACTATATTTAAGGTTTTTAATTGTATAGTTTACGGGAACTTATATGTGTAGTGGAGTTTGTATTCAACCAATTGAGGCAGTTAAGGCAATTAAACATAGAAAATTTGTAAATGCAGCTCAAAATGTTTAAGAAACTGGATTAAGTTAGTAAATCGGACCAGTTGTTGATCAAAGGTCACTTGAAAGAAACGGTTAAAAGTTGCTAAATCTCAAAAGAGAAAAGAAAGGTTTTACCAATTGGATTTAGAAACTTTGGAAATATTCATTTAAAAAATATAACAACTTGTAGATATAATCTTTTTTTTAAATTTTTTAAAAATTTATTACTTTCATAGAGGGGAAGGGAGAGAATAGAGGCAGAGAGGGAGAGAGAGATAAATGTGTGGTTGCCTTTCACCTGCCTCCAGCTACAGACCTGGCTGGAGACCTGGTTTGCAACCTCATTATGTGCCCTGGAGATATAATCTTAACGATGCACAAACATCACCCTTGGAGACCCTAAATGTCACACACATACTATTCTAACATGATGCTTCCTCAAATAGTATATTGTTTATTGAAAACCAAGGAACCCAGCTGGTCGACGTTCCAGGTAACCATTTCCAGCCTTGACTGGGGATGAGCTTCTCCTGCCTCCTTACGATTTCCCAGGCACCCTGCACTCTGGGGAGCTCCGTTGTAATGCAGAATAATAAATGAATGGTGGTTGCATCCACAAGGCCTTTGGTAGAGCTACTCGGTACTCGCTGCCCAGACAGCGGGAACAAATTTTGCCCCTTGCTCTTATAGGATGAGTCCTGCCATTAACTCTGATTTGGCTTAGAGAAAGGGCTGTCCCTGCCCGCAAGTGGCTTTGGCAGATCTTGCATGTCCTTCATTTCACGGCGTGCCTTCTGTCATCCTGGAGCTCCCTGGAGTGGTGTGTGCCTCCTTTCTCTGGGCTGTGGCCTCTGAACAGCACTTTCATCTGCAGAACCTGCTTCTGTTAGGAGGCCAACGGGCCTGAGAGCACTTTTGGTCTGTTAGCTTCGGTGCTGACTTCTTATAATCGCCAAGAACACTGGTTGTCCCTGGTCCCTCATCTCGGTTCCTGCTCAGCGGTTATCTGTTCATGCTGTAGGCAGGAGTTGTGGTTTGCAGAACCAGCCCAGGAGCTGTTTGTATCATCAAGGATTTGGGTGGCCGATAAAACTGTGAGGACAATAAATACTGGAAACATACAGACTTGCGTATTCTAAATCACAGCTCTGTGAGTTGTCAGCCTTCCTACTTCAATACTATCCCAAACACTTGATCAACAGTAAGGATGACAATCAGTTTTCAAAACCATGGCATTTTCTTCAAGATTCGTCAGACCGGTTTTCTGACTCCAACAGGCAAAAGGCTGCTGACTTAGCAGAACACCGAGAGAGACAAGGCCACCTGCACCGTGTGACTCATGCATTGGGCCGTCTGTGCCCAATTTCACCCACGTCTAGGAAGACAGATGTCCAGATACGTGTGTTACTCATCACCTTGCATTCCCTGTCCTTTTATTTAAGCCCTTGCTTTTTATACATTCTGCCTTATCCAGTTCTGGGATCTCATGTGCATTAAACATGCTCACCAATAGATTACAGATTTTTTTCTGTCAGCCCAAAGCACCAGTTGGAAGACTGATCGCACAGCTCACCCTCCAATATTTGATTAGTTGGCTAGTTTTAACCGGAGGAGAAAGTATTGATGAAAAGAAAAATACTGAATTCACCGATTCTGATTTCTGAGCTGGGCATGGTCCTTGCTCTTTCAGATGCTGAAATGAGAAACACAGTTAAGCTCACAGAGCCGGTGGTTGAGAGGCAGATGGCTCCCACGCGAAAGTGACGTAGCTAATCACAAAATAAGAAACTTACAGAGAGCTGTGAGACGGAGGACACTGCATTATAGAGACACCTAAATTAGGTGGAATGGTTCGTGTTCTCTGCCAATATAAATAAGTAGCACCGGAGCCAGCGGCTTCCAAAGGGCTGCAGAAATGGAACCACCCAGGGGATCATTAAAAAATGATTGAGGCCTAGCTCCTGCCTCCGGACATTCTGATTTCAGTTGCACGGGGCATGACCCGGGCCACCGGGCCTTTTAGGGGTTGTCTGGGTGGTTCCAAGTCTGAGAACCATGACTGACGGTTGGGCACCAGGCCTGCAGAGAGACCGGAGCTGACCAGGTGAAGAACGCGGCTGAGGCAGGATCCTATTACCGCATCTGTCATGCTAATGAGCAACACATGGCTTTCACCAATAACAACCTATTACTGATATTTATTTGCAGTTGGCCCTGTTGGTGCACTTGATTAAGACGCAGATTCAATAGCAGGACTTGTAGCTGCCTCTAGATTGCGGTGCTTTCCGGTCCACTGTCACCTCGCCACTTGGCCTGGACCTTCTGCAGACCATGTTAGCTCATGACTCCTGGGCATGGCAGGTGATGCCAACTGGTCTACACACGACATCACGCTGATTATAATGAAGCCATTCAACGTAAATTAAGACTAGGCATTGGGAGCGATGGCTAGTCCTACGCCTAGAAATCCTGGAAAGAAAGCTGGGGTAACATTCTTAGCGGATGGGAGCGCTGACACTGATCAACATCCCCTCCTGGGGAGCAGGGAGGGCAGTGATAGAACTTGCAAATAAAAGGGACAATGAGCTGCTTGGACAATCAGCCAGCAGATGCTTCGGTGTCTAGCGCCGTGAGGACTTGCATCGCCACTGGGTAAAATTGCTTCTCTCAGGTCCCACACCAGTGTGCTATTCCTATTGTTCCTTCTTTCTCAATATCTGGTGGGGGAGGTGAACTTCCCAAAACTGCGGCAGGTGGTCGTCAAATTATCTTGCCATCTCTCTGAGTCATTTTAGACTCCCCCGGGGGAATTCTTTCCAGGAACCTTTGGCTGGTTTTCAGTAAGGAGGTGCCATCTTGGATCAAAAGAAAACCACAGTGGGGATTTGGATACCTGGGTGTCTCCGCAGCCCAACCTGGGAGACTGGGAGACCTACTTTCCCACGGACGGTTCCAAAGATGAGGCAGTATGTTTGAAATCCACGTTTGGTTCTTTTTGGATGCTGCTGGATTACTTAGTGCCAGTGGTTGACAAGTCCTTGCTGTTGCTCTCGGGAGGGATGACACCTTCTCCAATCCTGGCCGCTTCGGCTTTTGTTACCAGAGGACTGTTTGCCGTCACAGCAGATACGTTTCAGTTACTTTGCATGAGTCAGCATGTTCTAATACAGGCTCCATGTTATCAACAGGAAAATAACATGGGATTGACTATGGGTGGGGGAAGGGGAGGTGGGCGAGACAGGGGAGAGCCATGGGGGGAAATGGGACAGCTGTAATAGAACAGCAATTGAAAACTAAAAATAAATTAAATGAAATGAAACGAGAAGTAGCATGGACAACGTTGGGGATTTAAAATGTTCTTGGAGCTGCATTTTAAAAAGCAAAAAGAAGCATGAATTGAACTTTAATGATGTATTTTGGCAACCCAGTGTATCAAATATTGTCATTTTACCATGTCATCAATATAAAAATTATTAACAAGGTAATTTACTTTTTTCAAACATTGTTTAATACTTCAGTGTGCCTCAATCTGGATTAGCCACAGTTCAAGTGCCCAGTAGCCACATAGAACGAATGGCTATCATGTTAGACAGTAGTCTTTATAATATAACTAAGAAACTTATCTACATAATCCATTTCTATTCAGCTTGTCTTCTGGATTCGATTTTTTTAAAGCATATGTCCAGATCCTTCCCTGTTTTTCCCAGTGGTTCTGTGATGATGTTTGAAATGACAGGGTTTGGGGTATCGCTGGAGGAGAGCTACCTGTGACACTGAACGCTTCACTCCCACACCTTAGCTACGTGGGTTAATTGTTTACAGTGATGTGAAAGTGGTCAAATTGGACTGATGGCTCATGGTGGTTGAGCATTAACCAACTGAGAAGGATATGAGAGTGATTGGTCAGTACAGCTCCTGAAGCTTTTGTGAAAACTACGTTTGAAAAAGTCAAGCCCTGGCTGGTGGGGCTCAGTGGATAAGGCACCGCCTGCAAACCCAAAGGTCGCTGGTTCGATTCCCAGCCAGGGCACAGAACCAGGTTGCAAGCCAGGTCTCCAGCCAGGTCCGTAGCTGGAGGCACGTGAAAGGCAACCATATATTGATGTCTCTTTCTCCCTGTCTGCCTCTCTCCCTTCCCCTCTCTGGAAATAGTAAATAAAATCATTAGAAGAAAAAGAAAAAATCAGAACTCTGAGCATGTGTATCTCCACCATACTCAGAGCTGTTCGTACTGCTCCTCTTTCTGCCGTCACATCAGTTGCACAACAACTACTGGAACAAACAGTACATGGAAAGTCCCCTCCCCCGCCTCCACACCTTACTGAATATGACAGCATGAGATTCCCACTGTTGAATCCACGTGTCCCTTACCTGTATTACCATGAAGCTAATGAATTCCCCTTTGTCATTGAAATCAGTGAAGTTCTCGGTTTCGACGGAGAGGAACAGAGAAGGGTGAACAAACTACTTGTTTTCTTCTTTTCCAGTTTCTCATTTCTTTGTCATTTATATCAGAGGGGCCATGCCAGTGACTGGGGCACTCATGTGCTTGTTTAAAAGTCCCCGTAAATATTGTAAAGTCACCCATATCCAAAAGGTCTCTGTAGACTCCGTAGTTGCTGGGCTGAATGCTCAGCCTGTCTGCCATGAACAGTTGCAGCTACACTAATCATCGTCATGCAACCAGAACTTAAAGTCACATAGGTCTGGGAAGGGATAATCCCAATTAGTTTTCTGTGTAATGTTTTTTTTTTTTTTTTCTTTAGATTTTATTATAAACTTTAATTATATTTTCTATAACATTTTTCTTGTTTATTTCATTGATGGCTAAGCTGGAAAATAGGCGAAGGTGAGGCATCATCGTAACAAGGAACGAAGGGCCTTCAGAGAGAACACAGTGGTGGTTGCTGACGGGCCATTCAGGGCTGGGAGGATGACAGAAAGCTGGTGTCAACCACCCTTATAGTAGCCAGGAAGGTTTAGAAAGTAGTCCCTCTGAAGCAGCCTTACCCAGTGGACTGTCTGAAAATGATGATGAGGTCTCATGCCTGTGTTGTCCACTATGAGCCCCGTGTGTGACTATGGGAAGGCCACTGTGATGACCAGAAGCTGATAGGTCATTTCCATTTTGCTTGAAATCAGATCAGTCCATTATTATTTCCCAGTTACCATGAGCAGGAAATACCAGTGGAAGCAAAAGATGTGTCATGTCGAGGTCTGCATTACTGCTCTCCCTCGTTTTAAATTACATTACTATCCATTTCTCCTGCGCTTTGGTTTTGCTTCCCTGGGCCAGATTTTGTTGTTTCTGTACTTCCACCCTGGGGGTCATAATCCTCTGAGCGCCAGAGCTGCTCCTACCTGACTCCCACGCTGAGAACGGCGCAATTCGGGTGCCCGAGGTGCAGGGGCCACCGTGAGCCCCCATTCTGGCTTCTCAGTGAATTTCGTTCTTTTTCACGGTGCAAGGACATTGTGGTCTCTCGGGGTTAGGAAGGCTCCTTCCTAGGAGGTCTCAGTACCCACACCTTCTTGCTGACCATTGGGGAGGGGCGTGGGAGCTGAGCTGCCGTCAGCCCAAAAAGGGAAGGGCAGGGAAATGGAAGGCTGGCAGTCTTACGACTTTCATTGCCCATGACAGGGATCCCGGTTCAGAAGTGCCTTCGGCCCAGGCCGGGCTGTGTGGGCCAGACGCATGCCGGCTGAGCATTGGCCCACCTCTCAACACGTGTGTCTTCAGCAGTGAAAGATGAAGGGGATCCCATCCCACATGTCAACGGCTGATCTCAGATCGTGGGTGCTGAGCATGCGATCTTGGCGGGCACTTGTCCGAGCACGGGGGATAAAACAGGCAGGAAAGAGCCCTGGCCAACGTAGCACCTGGCGTTCATCTGTACCCCGTGTCCTCGGACAAGCCCCTTCCACCCTCTGTGACTCAGTTTCCAGAACGTGCTCTGAAAGGAGGCGTGGCTTATGAGACGGAGGGCCCAGCCAAGCCTCCTCCTTAGAGAATACAGAAGTGCACGCCTCCTTTTTGTGTTTTGAGGATCTGAAGTCAAACACGGGCCTTGGTGCTCCCGTTCACTCCCCACCAATGGAGGCCTGTGGTCGTTACATGGTGTAAAGGGACAATTATTTGGGCCTGAAAGGGGACAGATATCATGTACACGAATTAGCATATAGAGACTAGAAACTGGCCAAGGGCCAGAGTCTTCCAAAGAGAAGGCCAGATAACATGCCGCAGGCCGGAGCAGCCTGCGTGGGAAAAGTAAAGAAAGCAATTTCCCTCGCCTGCTGGCCCCTGCAAGGGAGATAAAGGAGCAGGAGGGAGGATAAAAGTACCCAAAAAAAGCATAAAAGATGCATTCATGGGAAAAGCTGGTTTGAGCACCAAAAGGGCCATAGGTGGGGAAAAACCACACTAGTTTTTGCCAAAGGGCCCGACTGTGGGAAAAGAATGGAGCGATCATGCCGGAGGAAGAAAAGCGAGATCACATAAAAACTTTGAAGAGCAGCAGGGGAAAAACGAGGTTGATGGGCTGAACGTGGGGACTCCGTTCTCACAACTGGTGCAGGGAAGCGGTCTTGGGGGACGTCTGGGCCTGTGGGCAGGCCCCCAATTGTTATGTTAATATGCTGCTGTTTCTAGTTCAGCACTGACGGTGAATACAGAGCAGTTCAGCCAAGGGGAAACCAGCGACCTCTGCTTCTTACTTGGACCCCTGAGTAAGAAGCGGACCTCCTACTCCCATTCCAAGAAATAATTAGTATCATGGCAGGTATTTCCAGCCCTGTGCAAAAGCAAATACAGTTTCCAATAGGGACACTCTCTCCTCTCCCGCGGGTGGTTTATGGGCCGGCATAGTGTTACAGGACTAGGATTCCGGCCCAGGAGCCCACGTGGAGCCGAGGGGGGACCTCCTTCACAGCCTGGCATCCCGCCCAGCCTCCAAGTGCCACCTCTGTGCCTTGTCTTCTCCAGGAACCCTCGCTCCTCCTGGGAGGCCCTTTCACTGGCCTGGCTCTTCACACATCTTAATTAACTTGTATTGTCGGGGGCGAGGCCCAAACTGTAGGGCACGCAGGTTGAAGCGGCGTTATAACAGTCGATGCACCATTTGGTTTCTTTTCAGAGTTAAGAAGTATTGCGTCATTTGTTGGATGATTATTTTTCCCGTTTCAAGGACGCGGCACCTCTCTCAATTCCTAAAACCTCCCACAAAAATGGTCTCGCCCCCCTGAAAGCTGACTTTAGCTCCACGCTGGGGGAAAACTAAAGATTGACCTGTTTACACTAATTTTGTGATTTATTCATGACCCCTTGAAAGTGACTGTTTAGAACTGCAAAAAAGAGATTGCTTCTGAATTGCAAATAAGCACCACCACCTACCCCTCCCCCAGTCCCACCCCTCAGGTGGTTTTCCAATTTCACTGTCTCTTTTCTCACTTTCTCTCCTATACGAACAGATTTCCAAAAAGTCGACAATGTGATTTTTTTTCTTCCCGATGTCTTTTATGGCAGTGACCCAGGAATTTGGTTAAAATGCCACATAATTAAGTTCCTGCGGTATCCACAAAGTTTAAAGATCTAATAAAGAAAACCCACGTAAATGGTATAAAAACTTGTGAGTCAAAAGATTCTAATAGAGCCATTCCCTTCCCAGGAGCACATTAGTCAACTAGAGTTATTTAAACTCATTACGTCATTAAGATATCATTTGAGCGAACCACTTTAGGTTCCAGAATATTCCCTGATCCCTATTTCTTATAAGAGTTTATTTGAGCCAAACTGATGACAATTGCCAGGAAGCAAATGCGCAACAGATTGAAAAATTGCTCCGGAGGAGGGCCAGTTTGCAGCTGATTTTATACAGTAGAATCAAAGGAGGAGACGTAAGGGGGTTACATGGAGTTCGTTGGTGGTAGATGAAGGGGGCTGGGAAAAGCAGAAGCTGGGACATCTCTGTGATTAGGTGAAAAGCAAAATGGAGGAGCACATACTTCTTTCACTGGTGGGACAGTGGACGTGTACAGCACACAGAGTTGGAACCCCGGGGACAAGAGAACAAACAGGGTGGCCTCGCACTGGCGGTTGTACCTTCCAGGGGTCTGGGAAAGAACTAGTCTGACCTTTTAAAGGTATGTTATCTGAGAGGCACCAAGGCGAAGATGGGCCTTTGTCAAGGAAGCTGCAGTCCTGCCCTCCGTGACTTGCTTTTTGTTGGGAATTTCTATGTTCATCCCATCCTGTGAGGTTCCTTCCTGTCTCCAGGTTTATAAGTCTCATCATGTGGGTCACCCCTGGGCCTGTCAGACTTAGTACATAGCTCCCTTTTTACCTACAGGTGGAGTATCTAAGTAGTATCTAATTCAGGGATTTTTCAAGCTATGCTTCCATCAACCATCGATTTCTACAACATGGTCCAAGAGTAAACATGGCTAAAACCATACAAGGGCAGATTTTCCGGTTAAAAAGATGCTTTCACTCTTATGTTTAATTGGCACTGACTTCACGGTATTAGTACTGATGTACAGCCAATAAAATGCTAAGGCCAGTTAACATTTGAAGTCCCTCTTCTGAAATCCACATTCCGGGAAAGGTTAAAGAGCATCAACTCCCTAATCAGAGACCACAACCACAGAGATGGTTAACACAAAGCTTCCTAATGTTACTCCCCAAACTTACCCAAGGTTTAATAAATAGTATAAGTCATATTGGAGGCTATTTTTAATTAAAAAGGTGGGTGATGTTCAAGTAATAGAGGAGGACAAACAGATATGAATCCACCACCCCTCCTCACCCCACCCTAGAACAAGTTGGGCTGGGACCAGCCCAGGGTTAGCCAGTAAATGGGACCACATTAGACCTCTTAAGGGGTATGAGGTTTCAAAGACCTAGTAGAAGGTCCTCAAGGGAAGGGAGGTTCAGAGAGGAAGGCAGGAATTCAGGAAGTGCAAGGATTGGAAGAAGCCACAGCTGAAGAGAACCTTTCTGGCCGACCCTGAGGATAAGCCAGGTGGGCCATTAGCAAAGTCATACCTACTGTCTGCAGAAAGGGAGCCAAGGTGAAGTCACACCTACTGTGTGCAGAAAGCCATGCCGGTGGCTGCAGCAGCTGATGATGGCTTTTCCCTCTCGTCCACCTGCTAAATCCCACTGGAGGCTTCTCATGGACAGAATCTGAACCCGATTCCTCTGAAGAGGTTTGGAAACGTGGTTTCCTGGCCTCCAGCTCCATGTAGAAAGGGAGAATCTAAATGAGCAGGGATGAGTTTGATTGTCAACAAGCAGCGTCAGGCATCGGGTTTAAGCACCTGGCCAGCCCTCCAGCAGCACCTTATGCAATTATGCAAATGGCTATATTTACATACCCAACCACGGGGTAGCCACTCAGCATCCTGGGTTATATGGCACTTGACAATGTGGCTAATGGGATTGAGGAAGGGACTTTTAGTTTTACTTCATTTTAACTCATTTTAATTTGAACTTAAATACCTACATGTAGCTTGTGGTTCCTGCATTGGGCAGTATAGACCTAGTACTCTCTTTGGCCCTCCCCCGACCCCCATCCCAGACACACTCCATTTCACGGGACACGTGGCCTGCTCCGACCAGAAGTGTCCCTGATCCTACTGTCTAATATTTGTTGTATTTCTCATGTGTTGAAAGTACTTGTTAGAACGACTATCTGATGGACTAGGGTGAGGAGACCTCACTGAGCTAACAGAATTGGTCCTCTACCTCCTTTTCCCACCAGCCTGTTAATCAACATTTATGATCTATTTGGCTGAATTCATTCTGTGATTTGCTTTCCTACAGCAAGGCAGCTGGGGAGACTGACGTTGACCTAGTCACATGACAGCCAATTAACCCGGTCAATCTGCAACGTACACTTTTCTCCTAGAAACGTCTCTCAAACCTCTGGACTCTGCATTATCTCTGCTGTTAGCAAACATGGGCAGATGACGAAACCAAAATCACATGAATGTTAATGTAAAAATCCAGTTAAGGTACTTGCCGTCCACTGAACACGTTTTTAATGTGAGCTGTTACAACGGGTATTTTAAAAATTCATCCAGGTAGCATACATTTCCATGGATAAAATTGTTTCTAATTTATGTGGTTGAACCCACATGCACAGTGTCCCAAAGATAGCCTAATATTTCACAAAGCACGCTGACCTCCAGGTCCCATGGGGACAAGCCACAGGCCTCCTTGCCCCAGATCTAGGCATTTATAGATTCCCCTCCATTTCCCCAAGTGCCTGGCATCCTATTAGACCAAAGCAGGTGCTTTCATGAATACCTGACACATATTTTTCTGCCATTCTGGAACGAACGTTGGCAAACAAGACAGTTGAGCCTTTGTTTGCCCATCAGAGAAAGAGAAAATGATGGTTTAAATGTTAGTGTTTTTCATTTTTTCACCCTGGAACGTTTTCTGGCCTGACCCTCTTTCTGCACTAAAAAAATTGCTCACAAGATCTCAAAAATAAAACTGGTGTTACTTATTAATTCAAGAGGGGAGTGTCATGGAAATGATGCCACATTACTTGTTAAACATTCATGGAATCCAGCTTGCACACACATTCACACCGCATTAATTATCTCTTTACTTGATGGGGGATAACACTAGTGATCAAAATGCCATAAATTCTATCCCGGTGTGGGGTCCGGGGAGGGTGGGGGAGACCTAAGAAAACCAGTCACTGGGGCATTTGCTCAGTCCGCAACACCTCCTAGTAGTCCTTTCTAAATGTTCTAACTTGCTCATCACCCATGACGAGTGTGGCTCCGTCAGAGGGTGTCATCCCACAAAGCAAGGTTGCCTGTTCAGTTCTTGGTCGGGCACTTGCCGGGGATGCAGGTCTGGTCCCCAGCCGGGGCGTGCGCAAGAGGCAGTCAGCGCGTCTCACCCTCTCTCTCTTCCTTCCTTCCCCGCTCTCTGAGAATAAACAAAACCTTTAAAACTAAAAATATAATAAAATACTCAGCACAATGCATATTTCGAAAAACCGGGGTGGGAGGACAGATCCAAGGTAACGACTCCATGAGGAAATATGGGGGTCTCCTCTAGGTGCATTTGGGGCCCTGCCATCCTGCCTCTGCGTTCCCATAGCAACGGAGTTTCTCATGGAGGGGGCTCCCTTGTTGGGCCCTTGTTGCCCACAGCCCCTCAGGCCTGGGTGGGATTCTCACCGATCAGACTCTGCGTGTGAGTTGGTCCTACGGGCCCAGCCCACTTGCAGGACTTACTGGTGATGATGGTATTTGCAGGTGGACTTGACAAGGTGTCACTTTGACGTTAGTCCTCAGATGCAAATAGGGGTGCGGCAGTCTCATTCGGCTTATTCTAAAACCTGTGGCTCCGATGCAACACTAAAAACGGGTCCAGCCAGTGGGAAGCTTAGAGCGTGCCGCCATGGTCACTTACATGAACGTAAAAGCGTCCCTTTCTTCAGGTTCCTCAGCAAGCCTTTCAGGTTAGCTGCAGGGGGACTTAGCCTGCGGCAGACGTTCGTCCTCTAGAGGATGCCTGAGACAGGTCATGTGCCTTGATTTTCAACTTCTCAACAGGGCCTGGTAACAGGTGGGTGCAGTTCGCAGGTTCGACCCATGTGCCCAAGTGGCTGGTGAAAACCTCTGTGTCCTCTCTGCCCCTGGTAAACTGTGGTGATGCTGAAACATTCTATTTTGATTCTGAAGTTGGAAAAAGCACCCTAGTGAATGAGGAACCATAGCCTGTCAGGCACGTTTGCTTGCTCTTGAATTACTTTACCTGGATGGGTGGCAGAATTGGGTGGCTTTTTACGAGAGTAATGAACGGGGCTTCCGGATTGTATTTCCTAGAGCAAGACTTTATATCTTTAAAAGGCAAAGATGCAACCAAACTGCACTGTCAAGATGTATTTCCCCCCACTTCTTCCTTTTAAGCAGGCTTGAAATTGTTCATGAATTGTTCTTAGATGGCTTTCTGAAAAGTGGGCATCGTGCCTCTTGTGACGGTGCTAATGTAGAGTTCCTTCCTGCCTCCGTTATGTGGGGTCGCCTCGCAAAGAACCCTGCTCAGCGCTGCTCTTATCTCTTGCAGGCTTGCTGATCGGGGCGGGCTGCGCCCTCTACCCGTTGGGCTGGGACAGCGAGGAGGTTCGGCAGACCTGTGGCTACATCTCTGGCCAGTTTGACCTGGGTAAGTCGTCCTCCTAGATGCCACCCCTTTTCGAAAAGAGCCCATCTGCTCCTTCACAGGAGCAGGACCTGGAAAAGGGATGGGGGAGCAGGACCCCAGCGGGTGCTCAGCCAGGCTCCCGTGTTCCACCACCCGCGCGCACGGGCCCCTCCGACCCCGTGAGGATCCACGGATAACCTGTTCCTCTGAACTACGGCAAGCACTGCAGCTGCAGAGCAGGAATGGACCCTTGCTCTGAGGGCTTTCTGTTCAGTGACGAATTCATTCAAGATCAAATCATTATGATCCATGGCAAATGCTAAAAATAACGGTCTACGGAATTCATGCTCCATCTGAGAAGACGCAACAAACAAAACCATCAAGGAAATGAGGGGGGCTAAGGAATCTACAGCCATTTCACTCCCGGGCAATAGGGAATTCTGTGAAAAGGATAAGGATCCAACTGGGCTTTGAAGAAAGTGACGGGCGGGCTACCTGACAGGAGACAGAAGCCCCCTGTAGGCAAGAAGGGCCGTGCAGCAAAGGCAGGACGGAAGGGTGGGCGCAGCTCTGTGGGAGACCAGGGAGAAACGGGAGAGGCGTTCCGGGTATTTTCCACTTGTAGGTACAGTGTATTCCATTTAGCAATCCGTACGTTTTTCTTTTCTTTTTTCTCTTTTGCCTGCCACATGGTTTCCACCATTGTAAGCCATCAGGATGGGATAATATTTCACTTGGTTGGTAAACCCAGGTTTACTTAACTTCTGCCTTATTTCCTTCTACTCCAGGTTCTGTTATTTAAAGACATAGTCTAATGAGTGGTTTAGTGAGGCCAAGTCTTGGCCTAATTGAATTATTTCCTCAGGATGTTTTTCCAGAATTGGTATGACCAGATCCAAGACTGTGAACCCAGGAAGACACGCTGCTAAGTGAGTGTATTTCCCCCTCATATGTAGAAAGGCACCCTGTTGTTGATGATGAGCACATAGCCAGGGACTAACGTAAACATCCACTTTTCACATGAAAGACTTTACTCTTGAAAGAAACCATTTGAGGGAATTGGTCTAATGGTGCTATACCGTATCCCAAATCATTTATCGGGACTTTAGGGAGAAGATGTAAACCACCTCTGTTACTGTCTAAGAAATTCTTAACACCGATGAAGGCTGAACTTCCGAGAATGAGTGAAGTCCCAGATTATAGAGCCTTCCTGGTGACTACCCCGGCGGCTGACAACGGTGCTGTTGTTCCCCGCGACCTCTGCGAGGACCTCAGGAGAACTGGGTCATCAGGCCCAGGAAGCACCAGCTATCATCACGCTTGAAAAAGCCCAGGAGGCAGATTTCCTCCGTGTCCTCCCATTTTTGCCCGTCGCCTGTCAACCAGTTTTTCTCACGTGCCGTTAGGTGTGAGAGCAGAGAAAACAGGAGTCAGGAGTCACAGGGGTAAGGGGACACCTATGAAGAGGTGTGGGGTGGTCACCGTGCAGATGGGAGGGGAGGTGATTTCTTCGCTGGACTGAAAACTTAAAAAAACAGACGCTCATCTTGTCCAGCCCCAAGAGGTGCCAAGTCCCTGGAGGTCAGGGTCCTGATCCTATTCAAGGGCACAGTTTCAAGGACAGAAACAGAACGGCTTCTTAATCCAATTCAATAGCAAAGTGAACGCACCAAGTACTCGGATTCACTTGGCAAATTGGCAAAACAAATTTAATTACAATTTTAAGCAAAAGGACCTAAGTAGAATAGTCTTTGGCGGATCAAACTATCTTGAAGGCATGAATTAAGTCACTTGGACAATGGGATTATGAAGACATAGGAGCCGGTCCCAGCTTCCAGTGAGGAAATGGAAAAAGCAAAGCAAACATTGACCAGTGAACATTCACTAAAAATAGTCCTGCAAAAATAACACGAAGAATAGTGGCAAACGTCTTTTGGGCTTTTATCATGTAAAGAGCCGTGCTACCTTGTGTATTATTCTTAGGACTTACACTGCTTTGTTCTCTTTAAAAATATAATAAATAGCCCTGGCTGGTAGCACAGAGGATAAGGTGCAGGCTTGTGAACCCAAAGGTCGCAGGTTCGATTCCCCAGCCAGGGCACATAACAAGGTTGCAAACCAGGTCTCCAGCCAGGTCTGTGGCTGGAGGCAGGTGAAAAGCAACCATACATTGATGTCTCTCTCCCTGTCTGCCTCTCTCCCTTCCCCTCTTTCTAAAAATAATGAAATAAAATCTTAAAAAATATATATATAATAAATAAAATCACCATCGTGTAACAGCATTGAAAGCATTTATAATTCAGGAAGATTACTTCCCCTGAAATCTGAAATGCATGTAACACCCTCTCATGTTTGAATACGGTCCTTGCACCGCCAGCCAATGCCCCCTTGTCCTCCCCTGGGGAGCCCGTCCTCACCCCAACTCCAGCTGCGGAATGAACGCAGCTGTGCAGGATAAAGCGTACGAGGCGGATAGAACTCTTGTTATCAGAAGTCACTGCAATAGATCTTCTGAGACGGCACTGTTATGAGCTCCTGGCAGATCCATCTCCTGCAGAGTCAGTCCCGGCCCCCGGAGCGGCCAAGTTCTATGCAGCAGTTGAACCCCCAACTAAAGACCCCGACAGCTTAATGATGGATGGGCCTGCGTTTTGTGCTGAGACTCTCGGCATCCTGGTTATCCTTGCGGGGACTTAGGGCAAACAAAGAAGTCAGGGGCTCTTTTAAAAGCGTCTTGCCTCCAGTACGCCCAGCTCGGAGGCGTACGATGTGTTTTGGGGAAGATAATACCAGTTTCCAGGGATCAGGCCCCTGTACCTGGGAGGGACGGGGCAGGGGGGGCAGAGAGAGACTGTCCACCCAGCCCCGTGCAGTCCTGAGCTGCGGTTCTGGAGGGCGGGTGCTGGGCCTGTGCTGTCCACCGGGCTGCTGTTTTGGAAACTTAGGAGGCTGGAGGATGGCCACCCCTTCCGGGACATTGTGTACCCAGTCTCGGTGCTTAATTTTGGGGAGGTTCTATCATTCCACAAAGCAGAGCTGCTTTGTCTCCTCTTGGGACGTAGAATAGGGTCCATTACCGACTTTTCCCTGCAGCGTGTGTCTGGGGGTCCATGGGATACCCCCTGAAGCTGTGCAGAATGACCTGGAGAAGTCATGTGAGCTCATACCTCCCATCACGAATACACAGACACAGCCATGCTCCACGGGGCTTTCTTCCTTCAGCCCTTTGACTCAGAGCCCCACCCCTGATCAACCGAGTTTGGTGTTCTTCCCGGCTCTTTTCAGACCCACAAGGGATCCTTTTAACTACTTGCGCCATTAAAAATTTGAATTCAAGCTTTTGTCATGGTGTAGGTCAAAGGTTTAAAACCCGGTTCTTTTTTTCCACTGGAGACCGCTTTGTTCAGTAACTTCACAAAAGCACAAAATGGCACTGGTCCCAGGGCAGATGATTTCGTTCCTGGTTGTAACGCATATGCAGACAAGATGGTCTGCATGGGCAGGGTAGGAGGGAATTCAGGCCAGCGAGAGGGAGACCCACCAAACTGCTGTCTGGGGTGTTGAAGGGCACACAGGTTTTTTCTCTCTCCCCTAGAGAAACGTGTTTTTTAACCACGTTGAACATTAGTTGCTCATTTTGCACCTCAGTCTGTGGGTGAATTTAAACCCCACAATGTATAAATCATGTGTGCACCCTCTTGCACACACGTGTGATGAGTGGCAACATTTCGAGACATCCTGGAACCGTTTCTTCCGCTATGGCATACTTCTTCACTACCCTTATTTCAAGTGGTGTTCTGACGTTCACCTGAGAAGCAGTACATCTGATGAGTTGGCTACATGTTGTACGACGCAAGAAAATCTCCAGAACCATAATGGTTCTTAAAAAGGACCCATACACACTTGGCTCAAGGAGTTGGCTGTCCCCCAGGAGGATGGTGGTGCAGGGAGAGGTGACAGCTTGTTCTGAGGGACTAGTCTTGCTCCTGGTCCGGGAATGGTGGGGCTTTGGGGGGGGGGGGGACCTCTGACCCCTACTGCGATAAAGGGAACCAAGGAAGATTTTGTGCATTGGCTCTTGCCCAAAATTGAGTTCCCCAAACCAGATCCTGAAACAAATCATGTGGACGTAATCCAGGAAATGCTCCAAGGGGAAAACCAGGGAGGAAGCAGGAAGATAAGGGAAGAAAGGAGTGAAAACTAGAAAAGGGTGTATTTTCAGATGAGGCCCCCACCCATCATTGCTCCAGGGGGCACATTAGCTCTGGGAACCCTGGAGCCCTCTGGGGAGGGCAGCGTAGGAGCAGCCAGGAGCCCAGTGCCAGCAGGAGGGTGGGGGGCTGGGCACCCAGAACCCACACAGGGCACCAAAGGCTTTGGGTGGAACAGAGACCCCGACTGCTACCATTCCCCTGGCGGGTACCTGCTCCTCCAGTCGCCAGCGCTGCTATTTTCCTGCCATCTCTGCAGAAAAATACTGCGCTCACTGTTCTCCTTGGTCCTCCGGCGTCAACTCTTCAGTAGCGTATTTTTCCATCTTTATTCAGTCCACGTGTTCGCTGTCTATTCTCAGCCTTTTAGCCTCACCAGCCACTGTTTTTCCAAACCGGTGTCCGGTGTGTAACAAAGCACCATGTACCGTGCTTGTCATGTTACTCATGGTGCTATTTTCCGGTCAATACCTTGTTATTAGTGACCGGCAGGCGGTGTTCTGGGGTATGAACCCTGAGCGAAATGCACCCACGGCACATTTTGCGGACTTTTTGAAAGGCTCCACACCGTTTGCTGTCTCTTAGCTGCCTATGAACCCTTCCTCCCAGATGTATTTAATCCAGCTAAAGAACAATTCAAAACGGAGAATATTCCTGACAATCATCGCCCCGTGGGCCTGCAGTTATCAGCAAGTCTGGCCCGGGTGGGGGATTCTGTTACCCTTGAAAATCCTTACCCTCTGGGTCAGTGTTAATGGAGGTCATTGTTCCAGGGAGACCCTGCCCGAGGTGCAGATGTGATCTTTCAGGACCTGTCACCTGTCCCCCTTAATGCACCCTGCAGGAGCCTGGAAAGCAGGGGTGCTGCTCCCCCAGGCTCAGTGCCCATCCAGGGCCAGAGTGGCTCTTAAAGCCACCGCCCCGAATGACTGTTCTTCAGGGGCTGGCTCTGCCTACTTGCCTCCCTTTCTTTGTCCTCGCACTTCACTCCGTATTTATCGATCGAGTGCCTGTCCCGAACCAGGCACTGATGTAGGGACGCCGTCAGAAACAAACAAGCAAAAATCGCCCGTAACTGGCACTGAACTTGTAAACACTCGCGCACGGTATTTACGGCCCATGGGGAGGTGGCACGCAGGCCGTCAGCGGAGGGGCGGATGGAAGGAGCGAAGAAGCAGGTGCGGGGTGGGAGGCATCTTTGTGGACATGTCGGCTGGGAAGGGGCCAGGTCTCTGGTGCCCTGGAAGTAGAGCGTCCTGGGTGGAAGCAACCGGCCTGAAGAGACCCAGAAGGCAGCCAGAAAACAGACAAGAGGGAGGCAGTTACCAGGTCTTAGCGGGAGGCAGGTATTAGCCCTTTCAAAGCCACTGGGGTTTGGGGGAAGTCGCTTGAGGGTTTTAAATTAGAGAGAGGACTTCCCTTGGCCTTAATTTTCCCACCTGAATGATTAGGGTGATACTCAGGTACTGATCACATCATATTCTTCTGAGGAATAAATGCATAAATATGCACTTGGTGTAAAGCTTTCCTATCAGTTTAGAGCAAATAGCAATCAACAATGGAATCAATCAATAAACTGCTATTTTAAAAAACTGTTATTCATCCGGGCTGGTGGCACAGTGGATAAGGCCCCGGCTGGTGAACCCAAAGGTTGCTGGTTCGAGTCCCAGCCAGGGTACATAACCAGGCTGCAAGCCAGGTCTCCAGCCAGGTCCGTAGCTGGAGGCAGGTGAAAGGCAGCCATACATTGATGCTTCTCTGTTTCTCTCCCTTCCTCTCTATCTGGAAATAATAAATAAAATTTTTTTTAATAAAATAAAATTAAATGAAAAAACTGTTATTATTAGTATTGGACGTGGAAAGAGAAAAATCAAGGATGGTATGTAGGTTGAGAACTGAATTGCACAGCTTAAACTGTATGTGTGCATAAATGCCCTAGTGCAGTTTTAGGATGTGGAAGTACCCCCGCCCCACCCGACCCCGCCAAATTTTGACACCCTTTATTTATGGTGAAAAGATGGTGACTCACCTAACTTCACCTCACCTCACCTCATCTTCTAATCTGTAAATAGGTCACATGCAACCTACTCCTCTCGTTAACATCCATGAAGACATGGAGTCAAATTGCATGCTATACCTAATAGTCTTTGTATCTCTCGATGAAGTTATTCATGAACAAGGTAAAAATACATGACTTGTAAAAAAAAAAAAAAAAAAAGGATGTGTTTTTAAATTTATGGTTTATAATGTGTTCAGTGACTATGAAACTCAGCCTTTTTGGTTTATATGTTTATGTCTGATGTAATGTCCAAACATGAACTAAAGAAAAGGAAAACAGCTGTTGTTGGAGTATCTTATGACCAGATCATAAAACTAAAAGGCTGATTAAAATTGGTGAAGAAAAGACAATGTTCAGTGAGAGATACAGAAGCCTTCCTTACTGGGCGTGCAAAAAGAATAACTTGGAGACTGTAAAAAGAAAAAGAAGTAATGAACACAGAAACCCATTTAATTCTCTCAGATAGGGTATTTTGAGTCAATGACTTCATAGTCCTTGAAGTTGTACAGGTTTGACTCCTGGCTGTGAAGTTCCTTCAAAGTTTTGGCAATTATTAAAATCCATGTGCAGATTTCTGTGTGGTTGTAAGATTTTAGCTTCTTTGGGTAAATACCAAGGAATGGGACTGTTGGATTGTCCCATGAGAAGAGTATGTTTAGTTTTGTAAGAAAACTGCCAAAATGGTTTCCAGAGTGACTATAATATTTTGCATTCTTATTACTAATGTAGGATTTTTACAGAATTTTTAAATCAAGTTGAGAATGTTCCCCCATTTTTAGTTTAGTGAGAATTTTTATCATTTGGAAATGTTGCATTTGTCAAATACTTTTCAGCATCTATTGATACAATCATGTGATTTTTTTTTTTTTTAGTCTGTTGATGTGATGGATTATTTTAATTAATTTTCAAATGTTGAACCAGCCTTTATGCCTGGGATAAATATTATTTTGTTATGGTGAATAATTCTTTTCATATATTGTTGGATTCAATTCACTAATATTTTGTAAAGGATTTTTGGATTTATGTTCATAAGAAATATTTGTCTGTAGTTTTCTTGTAATGTCTTTGTCTGGTTTTGGTGTTAGGTGAATGCTGGCCTTATAAAATAGCATTGATTTCTACTTTAATTCTTATTATTTATTTTTTCTGCTTACTTTGAGTTTAATTGGATTTTATTTTTGTAGGTTTCTAAAGTGGAAACAGATCATTGATATTAGAGCTTTCTTTTTTTCTAATATATGCATTTAATTTTCCTCTAAACACTGTTGTTGCTGAAACCCTCAGATACTGATAAGTTGTATTAGTTCAAAATATTCTAAAATTTCTCTCAAGATTTCTTCTTTGGCACGTGTGCTATTTAAAAGTGTGTTGTTTTATCCCCTGATATTTTGGGTTTTTTTCTAGTCATTTGTTTGTTATTGACTTCTAATTTAATTCCATTAGGATCTAAGAACAGACATTGTATAACTTGTATTCTTTTAAATATGTTAAGTTCTGTTTTATGAGACCAGAATCTTGGTCTCATCCTCCTTGAGGAGAATGCATATTCTGCTATTGTTGGATGTAGAGGATAAATATAAATTATATTTCATTGATTATGGTGTTGTTGATTTTAACTATATCTTTGCAGGCATTTACTGTCTGCTGGACCTGCCCATCTCTGACAGAGAGGTGTTGAAGTCTCCAACTATTCTCATGAATTCATCTATTTCTCCTTGAAATCTGTCAGGTTTTGACTCGTGTAGTTTGATGCTTTACTGTTGGGCACACACCCATTATGGATTATTATGTCTTCGGGGAGAATTGATTCACTGATCATTACGCATGCCCTTCGTTATCCCCGATAACGTCTTGCTGGGAAGTCTGCTGTCTCTGAAAGCAATAGAGCTGTCCTGTTTCTGTCACAAATGATATTTTGAGAAATGTGGGTGTTGTTCTTACTACTAGTACTAATCCAACTCTGTGCACTCAGGTGGACCCCCATTATTATGTTCTCATTCATATCCTGCTTCAGTTTAGAGGTGAGTGGGGTGACCCCAGGATAACCTGGGAGTTCTTCTCCACTTCAACCTGTATGACTCACCTAACAACTGCCAATGAATAGCAGTTGTCACCTCAGTGCTGTCCTTCAAATGGATCTCCTCCCTAGCCTGGCTCTTTTCAAAAAGGGCTGTATCTACTCCGAAGTTTTCCCTAAGGTACCTCATGGTGCCTACAGTTTGGGTGATTTGAATCAGAATTAATAGCTTCATCTCTTCCATCCTGATGACTGCCATTCTTCCTCTTCCTTCACTCGGCCTGTGGCCATTGGAGGCAGAAGGCATAGGACTCGAGGTCTTTCTGAAATGCGCAGCGCATTCATGTGTTTCAGTCCGTTGGATGGAGCTCCCCACACAGCGGGTGCTTCCGTTCCCCTTCTCTGCGCCAGGAGCACACACACGGGGGGAGCACCCCCAAAGCCTCCTGCACTACCATCCTGACTCAGCTCGCCTTCTCTCCCCCTGGTGTCCCTAGGTAAGTGCGAGATCGGCTGGGCCTACTACTGCACCGGAGCAGGTGCGGCCGGCGCGGTGCTGCTGTGCACGTGGCTGGCTTGCTTCTCGGGCAAGAAACAGAAGCAGTACCCATACTGAGATGCAGCCACCGAGGATCAACGCGGCGACGGCGGGCTGACGGCACTGGGACGACCGGAGCATCCGGCTGCCTTCCAAAGGGGGAGCGGTGCTTCTAATTCCTACAGCGCTGTGGAAATGAAACCCAGTGGGGCCAGACCCATTCTACAACGTGGAAGGGTTGTATAAGGCTTGCAAAAGAAATGAGAGCGAGGGAAGAAATGGACCAAAGGCTAAAAATAATGTAGGGGTATTAGGTGCTTCTATTCCACAGAGTATTGATAATGTAGAACGTATCAATGCAGGCCAAACAAATCTATATATGCAAACAAAGGTTTTGGGTTTTTTTCTTTTTAAAGATAAGGACTCAGATCATCCAAGGGCTAGTAGAAGCAGTATTATGTTGGGAAGCAGGGCGACTCACAGGAAAAGAGCACACAGACACACGCCCATGCACACACCTGGGCACACACATCGCCATGGCCGCCAAGACAACACAAGAGGTTTCGCTGCGTATCACCCTCCCGTGTTCTTTTCAGTGTACGTCTAAAGTGCTCCATTGTCCCTTTAGAAAGCATACCTTAAACCTAGTAAACGGACCAATAAGCCACCCGATCAGTATTTTGTGGACTGTGCATACACGCTATGCCCTCAATATGCATTCAGTATTCACGCCCACCTTTAGAGTTAAGCCTTTGGAGCTCAGTAGTATTCAAAAACATGCTCTATTTCTCCAAGTAGCTTCTGCCATGATATTCTTCTGAAGTAAAGGGGTCTATTTCTGTCCATTTTCCTGTCATTAGATCTTTTTCTTTTTTTTTTGGTCCGTTATTATACTGTGCTCTATCACATTTATTTCAATATTCACTTTGTAAAAACAAAAAAACAAAAAAAAATGCTATTTTGTTTGTATATGAAAAGCTCTGTGAATAAACTCATTGATCAATTACTAAGTGAGTTGTAGAGTGTTAAGTTACTGGATTTGTTTCTTTATTTTCATAAATGGAGCCTTTCAATTCCAAGAATCCTGTACATTTCTCTTTTCCTTTTAAGGCCTGGTATTCATTTCACTGGATAGTTATCGCACCCTGTATTTGTTCTAGGCAGTTGGGCTATTAAAGGTGAGTATAAGATAGTTCCTGCTTTTAACTAAAGTGCTTGGCAACCAGAATTCTAACTTCCTGTTCCTTGCACTTCAACAAGGACCAAATTTTTACGAGAGAAGAACTTCCTGTTTATTGTGGATTAAGTTTGAGATGGGCTATCCTCAGAAATGGTTTAGGGCATTGCGAGCCAGGACTCATTGGAAGTGCCCAGGATAATGGTTCCCAACTCCGGTTACACCCGCAATTACCCCGGGAGCTTTTTTAAAATACTGGTGCTCAGACCTCCCCGCTCCCTTTCCCAGAGACCCTGATTTAAACGGTCTAGGCTGAGCTGAAACTGTGTTTTCCAGGTGTCATGTGCAGCTCCGACGGAAGCCATTGGCCCGTGGTGAACATTGGCACATCCCTGAGTTGTGACTGGGCGTGGGGACAGCTCTTTTTGTGCCTGCTTACTAAATATGCGCCCTGGCTGGGAATTGAACCAGTGACCTTTGGGTTTCGCAGGCTGGCGCCTTATCCACTGGGCCACCAGCCAGGGCTTTTTATTATTTTTAAAACTACACAACATTCAGAGGTAGTTTCATGCAGAAGAGGTGAAACTCTACGGATTTCAGCAGGCCCGCACTCCGAAGGGGCCTTTAGTCCCGGGAGCTACGTATGAAGAAGAGAACGTGACAAAAATTGTCATTCCCCTGGTCACTCGGAAGAGCCATCTGCTCCTGAGTGAAAGCCATTTTCTATCAGGTTTACCAGCGTGCTAATTAAAGAACTGCTAGGCGCTGCATCCCCGCCTTTTTATAAGGTCAGGCAGACATTGCGTTAAACCCACAGGTGCGGTGTCTGTGCGGCCCACCAGCACGGCGCCCCCCATTCACCTGAGGGTCCCGTTTCCCGTTGGCGTCTTTCAGGGGGCTCTGCTGAAGTACTTCGCGCCCTTGTGCGGGATTTCACCAACTGCCTCCCTAACTCCATCAGGGTGACTCGCACTGGACTTCCCTCGCAGGGCTCGCGTCGCCCCGTAGCTCACGGAACATCTCGTCGTCCAAGGTACCCTCATCTGTTGCATGACGAAGACCTTCGTTTCAGCACAGGTGCTCGGCCTGTCTCCAGGTGCATGAGTTTTACAGCATTTCAAAGGCCTCTTCTGAAGAGGAGCCGAGAAGTCCGAGAGGAGATGGAAATGAGGTGGCGCCAGGGTGGGCGTGGGACGGAACCCTTGCTGATGGCCGGACAGCAGGGCGGGCTGACCCGTCTCTTCCGGACAATGGGTAGCCACTTCCTTTCGTCATGGAGCGTGTTCGCCTCGTGGACGTATACACAGTCTTCCCTTTAATTGACCACTGTACTTTGATCGTGATTTTAGCTGGAAAATATCCTCCATGTCACAAAATTTTAAAAATCACCAGTGGCAGCTACGCATGGATGCCCAGGAGAGGGGTCCTTATTTCAGTCGAGGATCCCGAGGGCTGGATGGAGTGTCTTCCCCTGATGGGTTGTTAGGTTAGTACCTTAACACGCGGTGTGGAGGGGAAAGGGGGGTTGAACGGCCGTCGGCCCGCTGCCCTCAGGGCCACCACAGCCACGCTGGTGACAGGTTGCCTGCAAGAAGTGGCGGGACGTGGCGGTGAGCACATGACACCATCCCGTGCCTGCATGTGTGCTGCATCCATGGCTCATTACTCATGTTGCTCAACCTCTCCGTTTCTGTCCCGGGCTCGTGATCTTTTATAACACAACACAGCTATCGCTGCGAACAGTGAGCTCCTTTGTCTGTCCGCATTTGAGGAAGATGATGATGGCGTAAGGAAGATACTCCATCCGGGCAATGGATCTAGAAGTTCTTCACATGCCTTAAAAGTGGGATCTGTCACCTCATTTTGCTGTTTGATTCCATCGCCCCTGCCTGACCTCTACACCAATCCCACTGATGTCCTTCCAGAAGGTTTATTTCCATGGATCTTTTTCCGCCCCCGCTGGTGCCATCTGTCATTGTAACTTACCGGCACGCGATGTGGCATTGCACGGGGCGATTACTGGTTTTCTTGTCCGCTGGGCCTCACAGTTCTCCCTGAAAACACGGGGTCCCAGCAGGACTGTGTGCCAGCCCCTGGCTCCTCCTCATTCCCGGCTGAGGTTAAAACCTGAGTCAGGTCGCCAGTCAGCTGCTTTCTGCGCAGGCTGTGGTGGAGGTCAGGGCTGTGCACACGTGCGTGCAGGCATGTGTGTGCACACACTTGAAGAGGGCAGGCAGAGTCCTGTTGCTCAAGAACAGATGGCTCTGTCCTCCCAGGCGCGGCACAGTCACACCCGGTAGGAGCGTCCCCAGCGCCACCGCAACCCCTGACGTGTCCGTCCCCAGGAGACCCTGTGGCACCGCGCGCCTCTGAACAACCGAAATTTCCTGACCTTCTGCCTTTTCTCCACATCCCCGAGCCAGTGGGGAATACGCTTCATGGTAAATCGTATGGAATCGAGCCTTAGTAGCCGCCTCTCTAAGACAAGGAGCCACTGACACACGGTGGAGCTGGAAAGAAGCGAGTGGAAACGGGAAAATGACCCGGTCACGGAGCAGGTAGAGCAAGTCCTCCCACAACGCTGCCTGCAGGCTCCTGGACAACCGTGGTGCGACGGGAAATAATGTGCAGTGCGATCCGCTTTACCGCAGGCTGACAGACGCAGGTGTTAAGTTCCCGGTCGCAGAAACGTCACCAGACTTCTGGGTAAAGACCCAGGACACTTTTAGAACCGAATGTTGGAATTAATGGGACGGACGCATCCTTCTAAGAATGCTGAGTACAATCAAGGAAGGTAATACTTTCCCCCATCCACTTATTCCAGCCTAGGGGTGTGGGCGGACGGAGCCTCTGCGGGCCACTCAGGGTATGGGGTGGGTCTCCCCCTGGACTGGATGGGACAGCCTTCTGTCACAGGTGCACTCACCCCCACCCCACTCACACAGACTTAACCTTCAACTCGGACCTTCAGTTGTCCCTTCAGTTAGACCGCTTCACCTAACGTGCCCACCTCCAGCCCGGAGAGAGAAATAAAAGGACTCAGAAAACCCACCCTGACGTGTAAACTCCACCCAGAAAGTGGCTCTGCTCGGTATTAAATTGTTTAAAATCACCATTATACCAGAACGATGTTGAACGAACACACTGCTATTTGAGGACCTGCCATATACAAAAATCTTTTATGGGCAAAATCTTAGGGGGGATAGACAATAATGTTTTGTGGAAGTTCCTTATTCCAGTAATACATCAGAAGAGATAGCTATAGGGTTTGGCTAAAATCCACGCTGGCGGGTGAGCGGTAACAAGTGAGGGGGTTGAAAATAATGGGAAGGGGCCTCCCTGACTTGATGCAGACAGCAGCGCTTGAGTTGGACTTACAGGACAAGGGTGGGGGTGTCCTGGTGTACCAGCAATTTAATAAATATTCTGTATTTATCCTGCCTGGGCCGGGAATCGAACCTGGGCCTCCCGCCTGGCAGGTGAGAATTCTACCACTGAACCATCCATGCTACTAAATAGTCTATATTTAATACTCTGGTAATGCTCATTTCCACCCCAGGCTTTTGGGCCATTGAACATTACACAGCAGATGAAAAAGAACGACCAGATTGTCACCTATCGCTTTCATTCCAGAGAAACTTGAAGCCTTCTTCACCGGCAGCCTTACAGACTCGGAAACAGGTCCATACTTTGCTGGGATCATTACTCTCCTGGTTTTTCCCTCTGTTTTCAGAGGCACACTCCTTAGTAAATACCTGATTGCCTGTTCCCAGGAGATAGGTCTCACTTTTTTATTTTTTACTTTTTTAAAGATTTTGCTTATTTTTTCAGAGAGAGAAGGAAACATTAATGTATGGTTGCCTTTCATCTGCCTCCAGCTGGGGACCTAGCTGGAGACCTGGTTATGTGCCCTGGCTGGGAATCGAACCAGCGACCTTTGGGTTTGCAAGGTGGCACCTTACCCACTGAGCCACCAGCCAGGGCAGGTCTCACTTTTGAAGCCCATCTGCATTGCCCCCCACCCCCAACACCACCACCACCAAGTGAGACCCAACAATTTAACAGAACTGACCTATTTTCAGAGCTAAAGGATTACACCGGGGAAATAGGGAGCAACCTACCAACGTCGCTTTGGGAACATAAAAGAGATCAAACTCCTTATTCATTGCATTAGCACGGAAATACAGTTCGGAAAGAACTCAATAAAGGTATAGAGTGTATGCAAGTTACTGTTATGAAATTTGGAAGCAAAGCGTAGGAGAAAGCATTTCAAACACCAACACTAGGCCCTGGCTGGTGGCACAGTGGAGAGGCACCTGCCTGTGAACCCACGGGTCGTTGGTTCGATTCCCAGCCAGGGCACATAACCAGGTCTCCAGCCAGGTCCCCAGCTGGAGGCAGGTGAAAGGCAACCATACATCGATGGCTTCTCTTCCTTTCTTCCTCCCTCCCTGCCCTTCTTCCTCGAAATAATTTAAAACTCTTAACAAACAAAAAAACGAGGAGACTGTCCCCTACGTAGGGAGACTGGTGGGGTCGGGGTCGGGGTACGGGACCTGGGGGAGGCGGTGCCTGAGAACTTCAGTTGCTGTTTTGTTAAGCTTTTTTAAAAACGACACGGAGAACGAAGTGACGGCTATGGAGGGGAGAGGGGCCGGGGTTTGGGTGCAGAAAGGGAAGGGACGCCGGCCCGGCAGAGGGCGCCGGCGCCCGCGGTGCGCCTCCAGCCCCGCAGGGGGCGCTCTGGCCCTGCTCGCGCCCGCGGCCCCTCCCTCCCCCGTGGAGCCGCCGCTCCCGCCGGCGCGCAGGCGCAGACGTGGGCAGCATGGCGGCCGCGCTGGGCGAGAAGGAGAAGGAGCGGCCGGCGGCGGCGGCAGCGGCAGCAGCAGCAGCAGCAGCAGCGAGCGGGAGCAGCACGCGCGAGCGGCTGCTGTCGGCGCTGGACGACCTGGAGGTCCTGTCGAGGTACAGCCGGAGGCCCGAGCGCCAGGCGGGGTCGGGGGACCTTCTCCCGCTCGGCCGCCAGGGGCTGGCGCGGTTGCGGGGCCTCGGCAGGGAGGGGGTCTCCGGAAAGCGCCGCAGGGTCGTGCGTGGGGCGTCCGCCGGCCTCGGGTCTCCGAGACGGCCTTTCCTCCGTTAGAGGACATTTTAGCGATGACGACGACCCGGGAACCCGAGGCCGCCGCGCTGGACGCTCGCGATCACGGGGGTGCGGCGCCCGGGAGCCGGTGGGGAGGGGGCGCCTGACCCGCTGCACCGCCCCCCCTGCAAGCCGGGCGCTCGCGCGTCTGTCCCCGTAGGCCGCAGCCCCCTGGGTCGCGCCTCGAATTCTCGCCTTCAGATACACGTTCCAGTTGTTTTACGCAGCTTCGACCTCCTGTTCCCATCACCACCGTTTTACATCCATCATGAGTCTTTTTCATTCCTTTTTTTGAGCAAAAAAAACCCAAAAGCATCGATTTGTTGTGCTCTGTGTTGGTGCGTTCGTGGTTCCTGCAAGTGCCTGGACGGGGCATCGAACCTGCAGGCGCGGCCTAGTGGGCTGACGCTCCGGCCTCCATCGGGAAGCTGCTTTAACGCGGCGTGTTAGTGGCCTTCACGCATCTGCGCAAAATCTGCCTGTTTTGCCCAAGAGCGGACCTGTCTTTTACAAACGCATCACGCACCACTTTTCTCCTTGAAAATACCTATTAGGTCCGCCTGGCCAGTGAGCTCAAGCCTGCCTTCTTTAGCAGTAGATAGAGACCCCCTTCTTCCCACTTACCTGCGCGCACTCCAGCCTCCGCCTGCCTGTCCGTGGGCTCCGCTCCTGCCGCCGCCCAGTGCCGCCTTTTCCGCAGCAGCGGCTGCCCTGCCCATGCCCAGCGTTTTATCCACAGTGGCTGTGGGCTGAGGGCACAGGTCCTGCAAGTCTTTCAGCAGTTCAGGAAGCCTCCGGTGGACTTCCTTTGCAAAGTGTTTGTTTTTTTAACTGTCTTTCTCCCTGTCTTTTTAAGGGAACTCATAGAAATGCTGGCAATTTCAAGAAACCAGAAGTTGCTACAGACTGGAGAGGAAAACCAGGTAAGTGGCTTCCAAGGTGATATTTGCATCATTTACAGAAGGTACCAAGGTGCTCAAGACAGTAGTTGTCTAAGAGGCTGAGCAGTATTATAATCTGTTATCGTTCTAGCTACAGTCACACATTCATTCATTTTTATCTTTTGAGTTCATCGGTAAATCCTTGTTAGGTGGAGATGAAAACCCTTTCTGGACCCAAAAAGTTCCGTGTTTTCAGACGCTAGCCCTTTACTGTAGGATCGCCTTCCCGAGTGCAACCTGCGAAAGAATAGATGTAAAAGAGCAGGTGTGTGTTCGTGGAGGTGACTTGTTCTGTGGATGTTGAGTTTACGGGTAGAGTTCATTTTCTTTCTACTTTTCTGTGCTTCCTCATTTTCCACAGCGAACAGATTTCTTTTTCTGATTTAAACAGTTTCTTCCTTTCACCTTTATTGTCGACACTTAGAGATGCCCCCATTCCTCCCCTTGGTCCTCCTCCACACAGCCATCGCCTCTGGCTGTCACCACACTGTGGCACGTCTGTGTATCATGCATATGTGTGTTCTGGCTGATACCTCCACCTGTGTCATCCAGTCCCAGCCCCGCCCCTCCTCTCTCCTCCGTTCTGACAGCTGTCAGTCTGTTCCACACCTCTGTTTCTAGTTTGTTAGTTTGTTTATTTTTGTTCATTCGATTCCACGTATGAGTGAGATCATATGTATTTGTCTTTCTCTGACTGGCTCATTTCACTTAGCATAAGAATCTCCAGGTCCATCCATGCTGTCACAGAAGATAAGATTCCCCTTCTTTTTTCACAGCTGTGTAGTATTCCATTGTGTAAACATACCACAGCTTTTGTGTCCACCCATCAGTTTTGGAAGATTGTATGTTTCTAGTAGAAGTTATCCATTTCTTCCAGATTTTCCAATTTGTTGGCATATAGTTGTTCATATTTCCTTATTATCTTTATACTTTTTTGGTATCAGTTACTTCTCTTTCAGTTCTGATTGTATTTACTTGGGTCCTCTTTTTTTCTCTTGAGTCTGGTTAAAGGTTTGTCAGTCTTAGTCACCTTTTCAGAGAACCAGCTCTTGGTTTCATTAAACTTCTGTCCTTTTTTTAGCCCTGGTGTCATTTATTTCTGCTCTGATATTTATTATTTCCTTCCTTCTCACTTGGAGCTTTGTCTGTTGTTGTTTTCCAGCTCCTTTAAGTGTAAAGTTAGGTTGTGTATTTGAGTTTCTCTTCTCTTCTGAGGTGGGCCTGGAGTGCTGTGAATTTCCCTCTTAGGGCTGCTTTGGACATGTCCCGTAGGCTTTGGGTTCTTGTGTCCTCATTTTCACTTGCGTCAAGGTAACGTTTGATGCAGGATGCAACTCAGTCCTTTGTGTATTGTAGCTAATAAAAAGGGAGGAACTTGGTATCAGAAGGAACTTGAGGACACATGTCTTTTTTCAGTCTTCAACAAATTTATAATAATGTTTTAGAAATTGACTCCTAATTTTGATAGCCATGTCAAGATATATTATTACCCATAAGCACAGTAAAGGAAAGGTACTTAGACGGGGTTGCAGCTTCTGTAGTCAGCGGGGGCGGTGGGTTAATGATGACTGCCCTGCACTGAGCTTTCCTGTGTGCTTGGCACACGTTCTGTCTTGAATCCTCACAGCCACCCTCGGTGCTGAGCTGCACGCCCTGGTCCTAGTGAGACAGCAGGTGCTGAGAGGTCCGGTGACCTTCCCTTTTCCCTGTCATGTCGGAATGAAAGTTCAGAGATTGGAACCCGAACTTCTATTTTCTGCTTCTGAACCTTCATAGTTATTGCCGAAACTTATTTACTGTTTTTTTTGAAATCACTCTTTTATCCTACTAAAGAGTACTAGGCATTAAATTAAATCACAGGCTTTACATGACAGTTACGTTTTTCTAATAGCACAAGCTGATAAAAGATTTTTTTTTAAGTTCTTGATGCCACCTAAAGTCATCTCAAGTACCAGAATTTGGTGGGGGAACCTTCACTGTGTTATGTTTTCCGGAATAAACAAACTTTTTCTTCCCTGGGAAATGAATAAACTTACTCATTGGGGCATATTGCTAGTTCTGAAAGATTAGTTATATTTTGTATAAATGAATAGCATAGAATGACAAAAAGAAGAGAATCTAAATATTAACCCATTTTCCCGATAATTATAAATAGGGTGTTTTTACTTTTAATAAGGATTAAAACTGTTTGGAAGCTTTGTATTTTTATAGCCCAGAAAATGAAGAGGTGGGTTCGTTTCGTTGGAATATAGGATTTTAATATTCTGTTCTCTGCTTTAATCAATTTTTATCTGACAGGTGCTGGAATTGTTAATTCACAGGGATGGGGAATTTCAAGAGCTAATGAAACTGGCATTTAATCAGGGAAAAGTCCATCATGAAATGCAAGTTTTAGAAAAAGAAGTTGAGAAGAGAGACAGTGATATTCAGCAGCTACAAAAACAGCTAAAGGAAGCGGAACAGATACTTGTAAGTTGGGTACTGTCCTGTGGGCTAGATGGTATTGTGAATTAACGGGAAAGCTACCTCAATATAGTTAAGAAAAAACCATATTTATCTTTAATGTCCTTTAGGCAACAGCTGTATACCAAGCAAAAGAAAAACTGAAGTCAATAGAAAAGGCAAGAAAAGGTTAGTACGGTGGAGACATTGAACGAGTCTCTGGAGAAATTCCACTTGTACCCTCAGGAGACCGAGGAGGGTGTTGTTAGTAACGATGGGCCACTGTCGGAAGGACGTGTGCGTTGTAGGGTGAGTGCCCAGTTGGGGCTGCGCCTGCAGCCCAGCCGCCTGCACCCCGTCCTCCCGCCGGAACGGGGGTCAAGACCGCGGTTTATCCCCTGGCTGGGAGGAGACCGTAGGCTGACAGCAGGTTGGATGTGGAAAGTAGGACAGAAGGAGAAAAACGTCCGACTGCAGCTTTGGGGTGTCTGTAAAAACTTCTGCAGGACCAGTCCAAGCGCATGGGTACAGGATGCACGACTGTAGGGCAGGTCAGGCCGTCATACTGTTCAGCTGGCCTTTTCCACGGAAGGGACGTGTCGTGGACCCTCCTACCCCAGTCCACGTGCGCTGGTAGGGTGAGGGCCACGGTGTCCTGGCGTGGCGGGCGCCGCTGGGAAGCCCGGTTCCGTGCCCGCTCCGCTCTCCGGAGGCCGTTAGCCGCGGGGGTCACGTTCTCACTGAACTGGCAGCGGGTTTTCCGACCGTCTCACCAACGTGATGTGACGCACGTGCAGGCAGCTCAGCTGACAACGCTCCGCGTGCAGCGGGAGCGCCTGTTTATTAACCCGTGTCCGCTCGCCCCCCAGGCGCCATCTCCTCGGAGGAGATCATCAAGTACGCGCACAGGATCAGCGCCAGCAACGCCGTGTGCGCGCCGCTCACCTGGGTCCCAGGTAAGGACGCTTCTCTTCGCAGGAGGCGGGAGCCGGCCTGACGTTCCTCGGTGACTGGACGCACAGTAGGACAAATGACTTCAGTACAGGATGCACTTACGCCTGGAATGCGTGTAACACCCGCTCCGCATTTTCTCACCTTGCAGGTTTTGTAGAGAAGAGGGGCCTGGGTTTTGTCGGTTTGGTTTTCTACAACGCTGCTGCTGCTGTCAGGGACTGTGTTGTTTTTTAAAAAGTAACAAGTTAGTAAGTTTTAAAATCCCAAGGTAGTACGTGACGATTCTAAAGCTATAGTTCACATGACTGAAAAACTCAGGCTGGCCAGAGCCAACTTGTAGAGCCGTTAGGATTTCCACAGACGTTCCAGCCTGGGAAGCGGTCCCAGCGCTTAGGTGGCAGCCGGGGAGGTTCGGCTCTTCCGGCCCCACAGCAGCCGCGGGAGGGCCGGGCGGGTCACGTTGGGGAGACAGCAGGGCCGGGCGCTGGTGCCCAGGAGTCGCTGGTGGGATGGGAACGCTGATGGCAGCGGCCCCCTGGGGGACGACCATCATGCAGCTTCAGTAATTCTGACGGTACTGTGGTATGTTTTTGCCGAATTAAAAAACTAAGAATAACTAGTGTTTGAGCTGAGTAATCTGGAGTTTGTGAGAAATACTACCAATAAGTTCATACAAATCTGGCCAAGTTTTTATCAACCCAAAACTGCTATTTGATACAACTTTGTGATTGGAAATAAAGATTATTGGCTCCTGGTCCTGGAAATGAGGGAATTGGTCTTTAGATGACAAGATGAAAGAGCCTGATTAAAAAAATGTTTTAATTCAGACAGTTCTTTGAGTAAACATTCAGTCCTTTCACTAAAAAAAGTGCGTTACGATCTATTCTTCAGAGTACGTATCCTTGTCTTCATGCTAAGTAATGCAGGTAAGTTAGAAGAATCAAGATCTTTTTTTTTTTTTTTTATTTTTTTAAATTTTACTTTATTATTTTCAGAAAGAGGGGAAGGAAGAGAGGCAGAGAGGGAGAGAGACACATCAATGTATGGTTGCTTTTCACCTGCCTCCAGCCACAGACCTGACTGGAGACCTGGTTTGCAACCTGGTTATGTGCCCTGGCTGGGAATTGAACCTGCGACCTTTGGGTTCGCAGGCCGGCACCTTATCCACTGAGCCACCAGCCAGGGCAGAATCAAGATCTTTTTACCTTGTCATTTGGAACGTTTGCCGAAACGACAGACTGTTTTCATAAAGAAAATAGTACGTTATGGTAAAGATTCAGAGAAGAAATACAAATGCGTGATTGTTAAATGAAGCATATAACCCCTGGCCAGGAGGCCCTGTGGGTTGGGGCTGACCGGCCTCCCTTCCGACGTCCGTGCCCGTATGCAGGTGCACCCTCCCCTCTGACGTCAGTAAACACATCTTCGGGTTAGGAAATACCCATGTGTACATGTGGTCCTCTTAGTAACCATTGATGAGATGACCTTTATATTCTAAAACAACAGGGCTTTGAGTTTTTCGAAGTGAACCAAGGAAAATCTACTTCGGGAGGCATTCATGCTCACTTCATGTGGTTGAAAGTCACGTTTTGGGGTCTTCTTTGTAGGGGACCCACGGAGACCGTACCCGACTGACTTGGAGATGCGAAGTGGGTTGCTGGGCCAGATGAACAACCCGTCGGCCCACGGCGTGAACGGCCACCTGCCTGGGGACGCGCTCGCTGCGGGCAGGCTGCCAGGTAGCGCTCGCTGGAGGGGGCAGCGCCTAGTAGGGCCGCACACAAGGCCCATGTGCCCCGCGGCCAGCTCCTCCGCCCGCTGCTTCTGCGCGCTCCTCCCTCGGCGTTCAGGGCTGTTCTAGAGGAGGGTCAGGAGTCCCGTAAACTGACCTCGTTTGTTACCAAGCCAGTTTCCTCCAGCATGAGGCCCCTGGTGTTTATTGTTCTGACGTGGTTCTTTACGTTGTAAAAGGTACGAGGAGTAACAAATACCTACGTTCAGTTTGAAGACCACTAGGTTAACAGATGAGTAACAAAGCCTTTTACAGGTTTTATAAAATAGCACTCGGGAGACTTGGATTATTCCGAGCTTCAGGCTCCCTCAGGTTCTGCATGTAGGTTTGTGCTATTCTCTTATATATATTTTATGTTCCCCTTAGTTTTTTAAAAGATGTTACTGATTGTTTTCAGAGAGAAGGGCAGGGAGGGAAGAAGAAAGGGAGAGAGACACCCATGTGTGGTTGCCTCTCACCTGCCTCCAGCTACAGATCTGGTTCTGTGCCCTGGCTGGGAGTCGAACCAGCGGCCTTTGGGTTTGGGCCAGCGCCTACCACGTTTATCTTTTGTAGAAGTGACTTGCTTTGACTTGGTAGAACATTTAAAAAGTTAAAGGGAAAAATACCCTTTTTATCAGTCACTTTGAACACTTGACCTGTTTGGTGGTTTCGTGTTGCTAATGATGCGCTCGGACGGTGCGCGTCCCCGGCGTCTCTGCAAACAGCCGTGCGGGTCCCGAAGCACAGATGGGACTCGCTGGGCCTCAGCCCTCGGTGCTCCTCAGAGTCCCCACGAGCATGGCGAGTGCCCAGGGGTCCCGGCACCCCACCCCGAGGACTCTGGTTCCGTGTGGCCCCTGGTAAGGGGGCCCTTACCCAGGCGGAGGGAGGGGGTGCGGCTGGAGAGGAGCAGCGTCCGGGAGGCCCTCTGCCCGCAAAGCCCAGAGTTGCGGCCCCGGCAAGGGAGCGGGGGTCCAGCGAGCAGGGAGGGGCGTGGGTTCCACGGTTCAACGTCCGTGGAGTTGGTCGTACTGGCACGGTGGACACTAGCTGTTGGTGACGTGTAATACACACTTTTTAAGAGGGCGCTGGTCCCGCTGCCAGGACCAACCTGGAACTGAAACGGAAGTGGGGGCTCGCTGAAGGGCCGCCCAGACGCCAGACGCGGGCTGGCCCCGCCTGTCTGCACGGGGGGAAGCGCCGGCTGCAGCTCCCTAGTGACCAGCAGAAACATCTCACGTGTCTCCTCCTCCTCCCCAGATGTCCTGGCTCCGCAGTACCCCTGGCAGGCCGGCGACATGGCCATGAGCGTGCTGCCGCCCAACCACAGCAGCGACTTCCTGCTGGAGCCGCCGGGGCACAACAAGGAGAACGAGGACGACGTGGAGGTGATGTCCACAGACTCGTCCAGCAGCAGCAGCGACTCGGACTGAGCGGCGCGCAGCGGGGTCGCCGCCGGCTTGGGCGGCCCGTCCGAGTCCGCGCTTTGCTGCTGGGGAAGCAGGATCGTTCAGTTCAGGGCCGTCTCGCCCGTTCCCTCCCGGCCGTGCTGGGTTCGCGCTTGGTGGTTCCGCGCGTGAGGTTGGAGGGAATGGGCCACGCACGCTCCACGAACAGGCCTCCCCGCAGCAGATTTGTCGTGCGTCCCCTCGTTGACATAGCACAACCCTCACCGAAAGTGAAGGTTGCGTCCTGGCCGGTCACTCAAGAGTCCCACCTGGTGCGCCAGGGTCACGGGCTGACTCCCGGGTCAGGGCCCTCGAGGTCAGCCTGTCGTGTGTTGAGTGGGGCAGCCAGGTGATGTGTCTGTCTCCGTTCTCCCTGACCCCTTTCTCTTTAAAATCAGTGAGTTTAAGAAGAAAGTGAAGGTTATTAGCTTTTGTCACAGGAGAAATTGCCTCAATTTGTACTATTTATAATATTGTAACTTATGTAAATAAACTAACTTATTTGTACTCTTTATGCTTTTATTTAAACTCCTGCAGTTTAGAAAATTATTTCTGTAAAGCCAGTTGCATTTTGTACATTACTAGAATTCTGGAGTGTGGCTGAACACGATATAATAAACACAATGGAACTAGTAACCACAGCTGGTGGGTTTCTCTAAGGCTGCTGTCTTTTCAGAAGGAATAGAATGAAGTGTTTTTTGTTTTTTGGTTTTTTTTTTTTAATATAATTTTTAAAAACAATGTTAACTCTTAGGAATAAAAAATTTTAGAATGTAAAACATTGTCTGCCTTCTCATTCCCTCTTGCAGTTCCCAGAAAGAACCCTTTTAAATTTCTGGTGGTTAACTTCCATGTTTAAATAATATTCCTGTCGGTCGTAACTTCATTTATCCATTTTAGACAATATACCTTCTCGTTTAGCTCCTCAAAAGATTCTAACATCAAAAAAGTATGTAAAAGTAGAAAATGAACTTTAAAAATGATAAAGTATAAATGCACATAAAATTTTGAAAGATTAAGCATTAAGAACTTAAAAAAAATGAGGCCCTGGCTGGTGGCTCCGTGGATAAGGCACCAGCCTGTGAACCCAAAGGTCGCTGGTTCGATTCCCAGCCAGGGCACATAACCAGGTTGCATGCCAGGTCCTCAGCTGGAGGCAGGCGAAAGGCAACCATACATGGATGTTTCTCTCCTTTTCTCCCTCCCTCCCTGCCCTACTCTCTAAAAATAATAAAATCTTAAAATATATATATACATACACTTACTGGAAAAAGATTCTCTTGCAACATGTATGATAGCAGAACCTGAGTCTTCAAAGGAAATCTCAAGTGTGACAGCTCTAGAATCAGCTTTCACTGACGTGGCTCATCAAGAAAAGGAAGTAACTTGTGGTCTAACAGCAGTTGCTAATACTTTGGTTTGAATCCCTTTATATTAAAAATTACTGTGTATCCCAAACAGTTCTGTTTTGTCGTAGGGCCTTACCTAGGGATATTTACCATATTGGGGGCTAAAATATCAAGAACTTTTTATTCCTTTACAAATAAAACCCAACTTTTCATAACTTTTATGAAAAAACAAAACCCAGAAAAATGGCACTGTCACATTTTCACAAATTAACATCTGGTTTAATAGAAGAGGGCTGGGTTCTCACATCTGCTTTTACATTTCATCTGCTAAACATCACACGAAGCATCAGGAAAGCTGGACATTCGTGAAAGAACAAGAGGAAAAGGACAAGTCATGTCTTTTTATCAAAAAACAGCTTAGAGCCCTTGCTGGGTGGCTCAGTTGGAGCAGGTCGGGTTCCCAGTCGGCGCACATCTAGGTGTGGGTTCTGTCTGCAGCTGGGCCAAAGGATCGATGTTTCTCAACACGCCTCAATCACCCCTTCCTCTCTAAAAACCAATGTCCTCAGGTGAGGACAGTCAAGGCAGCTTTGACCTTGGGTATCCCCAAAGGTCGTAAGGATTCTCCAGACCACACTATGACCACACACGGCTCTAGTCTCAATTTACAGGGATGCTGGATCTGAGATTAAGGGAAAAATCCAAAATTAGGTCACCTGCTAATGACAGAATACAGATCCCACAAGGTTTTTCTCACTTCTGTTGGGTTAGGTTCCCAATGAGAAACCTAGGAAATCCACCCTAATAACCAGTCCTGTTCACTCTACTTGCAAGGACCATCACAAGATTTTGCTATTACCAAAAATCTTTTGTCTCAGACAAAAATCAAACAGAAGAGGAAAATCAACAAATACGATATATTCTACTATGGGTGGACAGTGTGAGCATTTGAATTAGGATCTCTTCTGAACTGGAACACCAAAGCAGGTTCCACTGCACTCCCTGGGAGCTGGTAACGACTATCCAGAAAACACCACAATATCACCATTTATCACATGCTCTGTGTCTGCAGTACAACTCATAATTAATCTCCGAAAATTTTTCACAAGTACTGGCTGAAATGGTGGTAAGTATATTAAAAGACCGAAAATACGGAACTTTTCGAATTAAAAATAAAATTGCTCTGAAATACCGGTATTTTCATGCTCTGACTAGACCTCATTTCATCTTTGTTAAAAAATCAGGTGATCTTGTTCATCCACAGGTGACTGCCTTTGTAGCCAACCAGATGATCCAAGTCTTCTCTAAATGGGTCATAGCCTTGTTCCCTTAGACAACGCAGTGCCCAGAAAAGCTGGTCAGGTGGAGGAAATTCTTCCCAAAGAACCCACTTCCAACCTACAGAGGAAAGATGCCAAATCAACTTATTCAGTTTAAAGGAAACACAGGTTATTTATTTCGGCCAACTAACCTCGACTTAAAATATTGATGTAGTAACTCATTGTCCCCTTGCCACAGGGCCCATCTGAGGAAGGAACTGTTACCACTGAAGGTAGAAGATGCAGAGATAAGACAATACAATACAATAACTTGCCCCAGTTCACAAAGCTCTAAGTGGAAGAACCAAAATGTGAACCAGGCCAGTTCTCTTTCCCGCTGCCTCCTTATGACTCCAGGGTTGGAGTATGTTTCCATTTCTATACGAAAAGAATCTAATCATCCTCGTTGGGCAACGTGATGTAATATTCCTTCAGATGAGACGCTTCTAAAAAAACAACTCATTATTATGGGTCATTCTCTTACTTTCATTTTTTTCAGGTTCTACATTCTTAGGTTCTGAGTCATAAGTCATGTCCACCTCTCCCTTCATTAAAATAGTAACATAATGGAAATTCTCTTTCTCAACGAAAGAATTCACGACTGACGCAAAGCGAACATCTTTCAGGTGCAGAGCTGTTTCCTCCCAGGTTTCCCTGTGAGCGCAGTCTTCCCAGCTTTCCCTGGAAAACAGAAACACGCCACTGCATTCGACTCTATTTTCTTTTTTCCCGTAAATCCTTGACTAGAAACATCCAGTGTAAAGGAAAATGAACTATAATTGGCTCACAATTTAAACCAGTCATTGAAACCCTGTGGACCCTGTATCTAGTTATCTGAGGACGAAAACTGAACCTTCAGCCAATTCTGTACTAGTTCAGGCTCGTGGAAGCCGTGTGCCACCAGGTCAGCGACTTCATTCAGGGCGCAGGCTTTGAACTCAGCTAGACCTGGGTTTGAGTGGGAAGTCCTTAAGTCCTTTACTTTCTAGCTTGGATAAGTCTAAAGAAAATAATGTCAGTTTTTCATGTATCAAGAAGGGGACCGTCTTTTCCTGTAGCCTCAGAATTTCAATTCAAGCCTCAAAATGGAGAACGATTCCTCTCAATGCCACAGAGGACAGAAGGGCAGACGGATGCCCTGTGACCTCGAGGGCTTGCTAAGGGAGGAAGATGCTCACCCCCCCTGGTCTACACAGAAGGGCAGGTGACCTTTGGGAGACAGGAAAGCTGTGAGCTTTCTGCCTGTAGGCATGTTTCCCTTCCTCCTGATGCGGGGCCAACTCTGCCCCCAAGCCAGGTGACGGGCGCTCCTGTAGTTAGTCCTAGAGATGGGGCAGGGGGCTCCCAGGAAGGAGACACTGGCTGTGTCACTGCCCCGCTGAAGACAGGCGTCGTGGGAGCGGAAACTCCTAGGCCCCCGCCAGCGCCACGGAGCAGAGGTGGCACGAGGGTACCAGCTCTTGGCTACGTCTGAAATGTGTCCCTTGGTGTGCTGGGATGCTCGTCCCCGCGGAGGGGGCAGCTGATCTGCGAGATACACTTTTCTTAAATACTGACACATGGGTCAGGTGCATAGGGTTAATATCCTGTCTTGCCAGGTGTTTGCACGTGAGTAACGGCAAGCCGTTATTTTGGTTGTAACACGTGTTCTGCAAGGGTGTGTCTCTCTCGGAGACCTGCAACCTGCGCGGTCGTTTTTCTGACTGCGGCCTCCGCGGGGTTGTGGTCGCTGGTGCCGGGTCCCACTAGGGGAATCCGAAAGCACGGAGACGGGCCGGAGCCGCCCACACCGGCTGAGCAAGGGAGGGTCAAGGGCAGCAGCGAAAGCAATGGGCATGTCTTCGGGCCCAGCAGACTGCTGGGGACGCCGGCAGAAAGAAAGTGCAGGGTGACCTGCTAAAAGCAGAGCTGGCGGCGGGCGGCCAGCGCCGCGGTGGGTCAGCCACCAAGGTCAGGCAGCTGTGCGGCGCAGACATCCCGCAAGGCCTCCGGACCTCCAGCCAACACACCCGAGACCGTGAGCACCCGTGTGGGTCAGGCTCCCAGAGGCGCGATGGGCCGATGACAGCAGCGCGGGTCCAGGGAAAGGACCGCCCCTCCCGCCCCTCCCGGCCGCCGGGCAGAAGGAAGGACCCCGGCCGCGCGTACGCCCCGCCCGGCTCGGCGGCGGGGCTGCTCACCCGAACTCCAAATGGCCCCCGGGAAGTTGGAAACTGCCAGCTCCGAACGACCCTTTCCTCCTTCCCAGGAGGACGCAACCAGGATGGCCGCCGCTGGTCACCAGAACTCCCACCCCGACTCCGGGCCGCCGCTCCACGCGGGCGGTCATAGCGCGCCGGGACCCGGCCGCTGCCGCGAGCTGCGACGTTGCCCCGAGCTGCGACGTTGCCCCGCCCCCAGGCCCGCCCCCAATCCCGTCCTAAGCCGGCGCCTTGGTGGTGGCGTTAGCCCCGCCCCCAGACCCGCCACCAATCCCGTCCTAAACCGGCGCCGTGGTGGTGGCGTTAGCCCCGCCCCCAGACCCGCCACCAATCCCGTCCTAAACCGGCGCCGTGGTGATGACCGTTAGCCCCGCCCCCAAGGCCGCCACCAATCCTGTGCGGCGCTGGCGCCTGGTTCCTTGCGGCTGATGCTGGGTCCTAGCGCGTCGCCTCACCGAGAAGTTCCAGCTGGGAGAACCTAGTCCCCCGCTCGGTAGAGGACTGCGTGCCAAGGGCTTCGTTTTTTTCTAACGCCACTTACGGTGGCGCTTTCCACGTCCCTCCAAACGCCGCACTTCCCCGCCTCCTGCTTTTGCACACCTGCGCCCTTGCACGTCCTGGTCTTTCCCCTCTGATCTGCTCCAGCACGCGGAGCTCCCTGCGATAGAGCTCGTCACTGTGGCGGTACCAGGACAGGGACACCTAGTGCAGCGCGCCCGAGGATCAGTAACCGTATTCGCAAGTCGTGGGGCAGAAGAGAACCGTCTGTAACCTATTCTGGAGGAAAAAACACGCTGTTCCAGGTGGCACACCTTGAACCAACACAAAATCCCAGCTGAATCAGAATTGTATTTAAAACTAAAATTCTCCCTTTGGTTGGGGAGGATTTTTTTAATTCACGTAAATTGTTTTACTTCTATCAAGGCAATGCTCATGTAATTGACAAAGGTCAAGTGAATGGTACGAAAAAGAAGAGTAAAAGAGAACGAGCTTACCCTCAAGTCCTCTTTCCCACCACTTTTGATTCTTTGAACTATTACTTAAGAGAAATATGTTAATTCTGCATTCTAGAGTAAGTGAAGTTTAATTAAGCTTTGTTACAGCATCTCTTCTTTATTCCCAGAAATACATGTGTGGCTTAAAGTTTGAAAACTCAATCAGTGTAATTTACCCTAATAACAGATGGAAAAAGGAAACACATACAATCATCTTAATAGATGCAGGAAAAAACTGAGAAATTTCAGCACTCATCCATGACTAAAAAAAAAAAAAAAAGCTCTGGCTGGTAGCACAGTGGATAAGGTGCCGGCCTGCGAACCCAAAAGGTCGCAGGTTCGATTCCCCAGCCAGGGCACATAATCAGGTTGCAAACCAGGTCTCCAGTCAGGTCTGTGGCTAGAGGCAGGTGAAACGCAACCATACATTGATGTCTCTCTCCCTCTCTGCCTCTCTCCCTTCCTCTCTTTCTAAAAATAATAAAATAAAATCTTAAAAAAAAAAAAAAACAGAAACCCTCTAAGCAAACTGGAAATAAAAGGGAATTTTAACAACCTGATATAGGGCATCTTTAAAGGCCTATAGGTGACATCATATGTAATTATTGTTCTGGGCTGACACATGCCCTGCCCCAAATTCTTTTGTTGACATGCTAACCACCAGTGTTCATAATGTGACTGTTTTTATAGATAGGATCTATACAGAGGTAGTTAAAATGAGGTCATGAGGGTGGATCCTAATCCAATATAACTGGTTTCCCTTGAAAAGAAGGAGATGAGAACAGAGACACTGAGAAAAGACTATGTGAAGACACAAGAAGACAGCCACCTGCAAGCCCAGGAGGGAGGCCTCAGAAACCAGCAGTCCTGCTGGCACGTTGATCTTAGACCTATAGACGCCAACATCGTCAGAAAAATAAAAATTGCGTTGTGCTGCTTTGTTATGGCAGCTCTAGCAAACTAAGACAATGGTGCAAGACTAAGATTTGACAGAAGCAAGGATATCCGCTCTCAGAAACTTTAGTTATATTTCCGGACACTCTAGTTTGGGCAACCAGCAAAATCAAGATAAATCAATAAAGATAGTTATGTTGGGAAGAAAGAAGGAACAGTCTTTATTCATGGATGGCTCTCGGTTTCTTTATGCCAAGTGAAAGAAACAAGATATAAAAGGCCATCTGCTGTATTATTCCATTTACATGACGTTATGAAATAGGAAAAACGGTAGACAAGGAAAACAGGGCAGTATTTGCACTCTGAAAGAATTTGAGGGGTTTTTTTGGGGGGTGAAGGAATTGCTCTGACTCTTGATCACAACAATAGTGACCTATGACCGCTTTGTCAAACTCACATTCTTCGCATGGCGTCCCCCAGCCGGCGAATTGTTAAGAGTCATTTTCAGTTCATGCAGAATTCATCAAACTGGCAGTCTTTGCCCCAGAGCTCCTTATTGGGTTAGCAGTCTTGGTGGCCTCTGGTGAGGTTATCTGACGGTACCCCTGCCCAGTATTTCTCACGTTCTCAGAAAGTATTACTCTCCCATAACCCTCCGGTACTCCTAACTCAATCTCTGCTTCCTGGGGAACTTAACCAGGAGAATGTCTTTAGAAAGGACATCCTTGCACCCCTGCCAACTACGTAAACTTTAGCCTTTGCCCTAATCCCCTCTTCCTCTCCCATCCCACAAGTTTTGTCTACAGGATTGCCGTTGGTTTCCTTCTCACCTCCTGCCACACTCAAACATAAATCCTGTGTCCATTTATTATTTGTTTCTTTTCTGCTGACCACGATCCTGTAAGCTCCCATGACTGAGGATATTTTCTTGTCCAAATCAGTGAATGTAAACCTAGCTGAGTGCCTGACGGTAAGCTAGGCGGGTCGCTCGGGAAATATTTGCTAAACGCATGTTGCGTGAATGAACGGAGTACATGACTTTCCAGGGCCCCGCTTTCATCCTTAGGAGAAGGAACAGGGGCTTTGAACGTAGGCTTGCTTTCATATTCCTTTCCTGTCCTTGTACATTAGTTACTTTGGCTGGGAAACAAACTACCCCCAAACTTGGTGGCTTGAAACAACGATTTATTTCACTTAAGGATCCTCAGGCCCAGCTGGACGGCCGTAAGAACTTGTCCTGCTGGGTGTCCGTGGTCGGGTGGTGGCCTGTGTGCTGAGCGCGGCCTCACTGTGGGGGCAGGCTGTTGTTGGGGACACCAGGAGAGTTTCAGGCCAGGTGTTGCTCCTCATCCAGAAAGGTCACGGGACTTGATCGCAGGGCAGCGAAATTCAAGAGCAGCGAAGCCACAAACCCCGTGGGCAAGAACTTGTCAACCCTCGTCTTGTGTCACATTTGTTGTCTCATGGGCCACAGCAAGGCACATGGCCAACTCATTTAAGGAGAAGAAGCCTCCACTTCTTTATTTGTATGCCCTGAGTAAATACGAATAGTATCTATTTGTTGTTGTTGGTATTTATTGATTTTTAGAGAGGGAAAGAAAGGGCGGGGGACAAGGATTTGTTGTTCCACTTACTTCTGCATTCATGGGTTGGTCGCCCTGTGTGCCGGACGCGGGATCAAACGCCCAACCTGAGTATTGATTGGGGTGACGCTGCAGTCAACTGAGCACCCGGCCAGGGTCCGGCCGCCGCTCTCCCAACGCCCCGTGGTTACAGAAGCAGCAACTGAGACTCAGAAGTTGAGGTCACACGGGCGGAGGCGCAGGCTGCCCGGTTCCTGCCCCTGGGACCTGTTCAGGCGCGGAGGCCGCAGGTCGCACGGGGAGGCTGCGCGGCCCGGTTCCAAAGGTCGGCGATCGCCCGCCCGCCCGCCCGCCCAGCAGCTCCCGAGCGCGGCGGTTCCCCGCCCGCCCGCGGCGGGGCGCCCGGCCAGCGACGGGTTAACCGCGGCCCCGCCCGCCGCGCGTCCGGGCGGCTGCGTCGCGGGCGCCTCCCCCGCGCCTGCGCCGGCGCCCAGGGGTCGGTCGGACGCAGGAATGGCGGCCTCCATCTTCTGCAGCCGGTTGCTGGCCGCCGCGGCGCTGCGCGGACGCCCGCCCGGGCGGGTGCTGGGCGCCGCCGCCCAGGTGCGCAGCGCGGCCGCGGGGGCGGGGGCGGCGGCGGGGCGCGGGGCGGGCGGCTCGGCCCCGGTGGGCGCGGGAGACACCGAGGCCCAGCGCGGGGTCACCCTCGGTCGGTGACATTGGCTGACACCGGGTGCCCCGCGGGGTCCGCGGGCGGCTCGCCAGCTCCGATCGGCGTCGCTTCGCTCCGATCCTGCGTCCGCGAGGAGCCGGCGACCCGGCTGCGGCTGCTGCCCCGGGGCGGCGAGGGCGGCGGAGCCCGGTGGGGTCCCGTGCAGGCGAGGAGCCGGCGACCCGGCTGCGGCTGCTGCCCTGGGGCGGCGGGGGCGGCGGAGGCGGCGGAGCCCGGTGGGGTCCCGTGCGGGCGAGGGGCCGGGAGGCCCCTGCTGCTCTGGCGACCCCGCGCGGCGGCCCCGGCTCTCGCGGCCCCTCTCTGGGCCTGGGACGTGCTCGTCGGGCCGACTGGGCGCTGCAGGGGCGCCGCCGGGGGCGGGGGGCCCGCGGGGCCAAGGACGGGGCTTTGCTGGGGCGAGGCCGGCGATTTGCGCCTCCCTCCGCGGAGCGGTCGTGCCAGGGCGGAACTGGGATGGTGTCTGCCAGGTGTCCAGCTCGGGGAGTGAAGAGACAATCTTTTGGGTCATTTCATGTTTGGGTAACTTATAGGGCATCATGGCCGCAGGTTTGGTTTGGTTTGAGTGTTCCCTGGGCGCCAGGTATGTGCTAAACATGTTTGCATGTAGCCTGGGGGAGGCTTTTCAGCAGAGCTGCAAGGGAGTCCGTTCCCGTGAAGGAAACTGCGGAGGGAACGAGGGATTTGGGGCAGGTCGCGAGGCCAACGCGTGTGTGATGTGCGATTGAGTCCGCCCTGCGGATTCTTCCAGGACGGGAGAACTGGCCGATTCCTTTCGGTGTCCATCCGAGGAAACTTGCAGAAGGGCGTGTAATGGGCTTTACTAGCAGTAACTCCTCGAATGCGCAGGAAAGGAATGGATTTTGACCGTGGTTTTTTTCTTTTAACGCTGTTCGTACTTGCAGCCCAGCGGTAGTGGTTTTCATGAGTTTGCTTCCTGATGGGAAACATGATGTGTGTTGATCTTGGGCTTCTTTCTTGTGCCATGTAAAGGGTGCTGCCTAGTTTTTAGAGAACGTTTTCGTTGTAGTCATCATCTCTAACCTTTTGGAAATGCGTTTGCACGTTGCGTGGAGATGGCTGATGTGTTGTCCTAATAACCTCTTCTGCACTCACATTAAGAAATGTGGCTCTAGAGTTTGGAGGGACCTTGGTCGTCTGTCCTCTTGCTTCTGTGGATGAGGACACAGAGGTGCAGGGTCGTAGGAAATTTGGTCAAGGTCACACACTGAAGTGAGTAGAAAAGCATCATCAAAACACTTCAGATACTTTAAAAGTCTCTTGAAAGTGGAATAAAGCTGTCAGCAGTGGCCTCTACATACTGCTCATCCTTTGCAAATATAAGCATTTGAAAGACACCATATTGATACATAGAGGTCGCCCCTTCTCCATGAGGGACACGTTCCAAGACCTTCAGAAAGTACCAAACCCTTAGGTGCACTGTCCTTTCTTATATGTACCTGCCTGCGCTAAAGCTGGTTTACCAACTAGGCACGGTAGGTGAGCAGCAGTAACACCCCCCAGGAACGCAGTCAGAACAGCAGCTGGGGGAGGCTGTGGGCCGCTGTTCAGGAGAGCGTGGCTTGAGTGCGGGCGCAGGGATGCCGTGGCTGCGGGTGTGAGACTCGGCGGCCGCTCGGAACGGCCAACAGTGGAAAACTTAACGAAGTGTGCGTGTCTGGAGTTCGCTCTTGACCACCGCTTGGTTAGTTTCTACCTGGAACTGCAGAAAGGTGACCTTCCCGAAGTGTCACAAGTTGGGGTGAGGGCCCAGACCTTTCTCGCCTCCGTGGCCGCTGACCAGCGCGGGATGCGGGATGCGGGATGCGGGCGCAGCTTGCGGCGAGGCCGCGGCCGGGACCAGGTCGTGCAGCCGCCGGGAATCTAGGGCAGGCGGCTCGCCGGTGCGGAGGGAGCGGAGGGAGCGGAGGGACGAGGCCGGGGAGGATTTGGCTGGTTGGGGAGATGTGACCGCGCTTGGGTCCGAGGCCTCGCGGGGAGGGGGAAACACCCGCAGGTCACACCGGCCGGCCAGGGGGCGGGATGAGGAGGACGGAGGGGCCGTGACGCGCACTTGGCTGATCGGCTCTTAGCCTCCTGTTGCAACTGGGGCCCCGCAAACGTATCTGCGGCCCAGGCCCGTAGTTACGGGACCCCGTTCTGCAGAAACCCAGTGTGGAGGAGGTGCCGTAACGGGCACTGCCGCGTGTCTCCCGCCCCTCCAGGTTCCGGGGGCGCCCGCGAGCGGGGGGCAGCCGCGCCGCGGCCTCGCGCTGCACGAGTACCTGAGCATGGAGCTGCTGCGGGAGGCGGGCGTCTCGGTGCCCCGCGGACACGTGGCCCAGTCGCCCGACGAAGCCTACGCCGTCGCCAAAAAACTAGGTAGGCAATCAAAGCACCCATGCCACCCCCCACCCCCGCAACTCTGCTAAGATGGGAATTTTATATTGGTTTAATGAACTTTGTATACTTTATTAATAAAGCGAACAAGTTTTGCTTACTTAAAAGAGGAGGATGGGCCCCGGCTGGTGGCACAGTGGATAAGGCGCGGCCTGCGAACCCAAAGGTCGCTGGTTCGATTCCCAGCCAGGGCACATAACCAGGTCTCCAGCCAGGTCTCCAGCCAGGTCCCCAGCTGGAGGCAGGTGAAGGGCAACCAGACATGGATGTCTCTCTCCCTCTCTGCCTCTCCCTTTCCTCTCTAAAAATTATAAAATCTTAAAAGAAAAAAAAAGAGGAGGCAGAACTGCTGGTGGTGGAGTCTAAAATCATCGTGAGGTTCGCACCGCGCGGTTCCGCGGGAGCCGCAGAGCGGGCGGTGGCGACCAGGATGCGGCGGGGTTCGCATCCCTGTGATGCTCTTCAGGGCGCGGCCGGGCCATCCCAGCTACTTACCTGGCTGTCAAGGTGCCTCGTGTGCCCCGCCAGCCGTTGTGGACATTAAAAAACACGGAGCCAAGGGGGAAAAGGTTGAGTGCGGGAACGCACACTCATGGATGGGAACAGGGTTTCTTTGTCTAATTTGTTCACGGATACATGCCAGACTCACAGAGGAGTCACCAGTAAGTATTAGTATTTATTAAGTGAATTGACTGTGTTTAGTAGTAGGCTCTTTAATTGATAACTGAAATCTTAATAGCTTTTGTTCACTTGAAATTAATCCCTTAAAACACATTTTGATCTCAGAAGATAAGCTTTAGTTCACTTTAATGACTTAATCTGAGGACTTACCAGGAAAGATACACTGAATGGGTGACGTTTCTCTGAATTCGCTGCTTACCATTCTCCAGCACCCCGGTGGGCCGGCACAGTTGACAGCCCGTGTCTGTGCCCCGCGGGGCTGGGACCCCGTCGTCCCGGCAGAGGGGGCTCTGCAGCCCGGATACCGTGGCGCTTTTAACCCCGGGCTGCGCGTGCGGGGCCCTCCTGCCCCCGCCTGCTTCTGTCACCGGTCTGTGCGGTCACCTAGCGGACCTCCGAGTGGCCGCGCGAGGGGCGAGTGCCGAGCTGAGCGCCTTGTCCGCCACGCTGACTGGAAGCCCCTTTCCTTCTAGCGGGTTACCCGTTGGGGAACCAAGAGTGCCTGCCACACCCCTGAAAGACTAAAGCTGGGAGGGATGGCCGCCGTGTTCTGCAGATAACGGCGCGGCCCCTACAAAACCCTGCCTGGCTGGACTGAAGGGCCGGGTACAACAGCCCCCAGGACGGCAGGAAGGCCTGTCTCCCCCGCTCCTGCGGCCGTACCCCCGGCCGTGACCCTCACGTGTCTGTAGGGGTTCCCTTGACCGGAACCGTGGGGTTGAATAAAACCTTTGTTTCGGGCGGTTTTCCTCACACTCCCCATGTTGGTGGTTCACGAGCCCATGTGCTCATTTTACGTTTGGCCTTGTTTTGAAGGGCATCTTAGAAGCAACTTTGGAAGCTCATCTCTGCCCTTACAGGGTTCCCGCTTCTAAAGAAAGAAGCTGACACTTGGGGGAAGAGCCTTCAGTTTGTGAAAGGTTTTTGAACGGGGTTAGCTTTCTAGTTGAACGAATAGGAATGGTGAATTAGCCCAGCAAAGTACCTATTTCACTGCTGGCCATTTCACATTGCACTCACGCTGTTTGGGTTCAGTTATCCTCCGGCTATAAATAATTATTTCTAAAGTATGGGAACCGTAACTTGGCGAGTAGCCAGAAACAGGTGACATGACTAGTGGCCGCTGCATTCGTTTGGACACAAACTAATTTGCTGTAGTCCCTGACGCTACCTCTTGTCTTCTTAATAAAAACGTTTTTGTTAGTGTGAAGGAAATTTCTAAGTTTCCTCTCATCTTTATCCAATATTAGTTGTCACACTTGGTGGCGACTGCGGCCAGTTGACAAAGGTCTGTTTCAGGTCAAGTCTCTGACGATCAGCTCTCATCGCTGGGCCCAGTGTTTCCAGCGCTGAGACTGTTTAAGGGCAGTGGGAAAGCAGTAAGAAGTCTCTCCACTTTAACTTTGTTTTTTAATTTTAAAGATTTTATTTATTATTATTTTTTAGAGAGCGGGGAAGGAAGAAAGGCAGAGAGGGAGAGAGACATCCATGTGTGGTTGCCTTTCACCTGCCTCCAGCTGGGGACCTGGCCAGAGACCTGGCTTGCAACCTGGTTCTGTGCCCTGGCTGGGAATCGAACCAGCGACCTTTGGGTTTGGAGCCTGGTGTCTTATCCACTGTGCTACCAGCCAGGCTCCACTTTTAAATCCAACATTCCGTGCAGGGACCCTCCCAGGCACTTGTAAAGGTCAACTGGCCAACAGTCTGCCCTCTGAAACCTGCATTCTAGTGGGAGAGCCAGGCTGACAACCTGAGAAACTAAATACACGTTTGACAGCACTGACTTCCGGGGAGAACGCAGGGGAGCAGGGTGAGGGGTGGTCACAGAGGGGTTGGGCGGGTGGTCAGGGCAAGCCCCTGGGACAGCATGGGGTTTAGAGCAGCTCTTGAGGGGCAAGAGGACCTTTTCCGAGGGGACACCTGGCTGGACGGGGCCTGCCACCTGGTTGTGTGTCCGGATTGGGGGTCGCCCCTGCAGCCTTTCCGTGCACAGGGCAACGCTGCACCTGAGCCAACCAGCCGGGGCTGTAAGAATTGCTTTGAGTGTACCCTTTACGTCCTTTCTGACTTGCTCGATCACAGCTGCATTTCCTGCCTCTGATTAGGTGGGAGCCCCTCATTTCATTGGTCGGACATTATGGCAGAGCCCCCTTCTTCAGGCTCTTCAGATGCACGTGGACGGAGCGATGGTTATACCGCAGGGACTGCTTGGTGCTAGGGAGACACCAAGGGAGACAGTGCACTTGACCCTGGCCCCAAAGGTGCCTTTCTCTGCCCTCAGGTAGTATGGTGTCGCACGAGGGAAATGCTACCAGAAGCAAGATGAGGCGGCCCTGAAATTCTGCCTCTGGTGGAGCCAGGGTGCCCTCCAAAGGTGTGGCCCTGGATAACGGGTGATGAGTGCCAACAGCTAGTCTGCTGTTCCTCTCCAAGTTAGAAAGGGGAGAAGGAGACGTTGGCCTGTCTGTTACAGAAGAAAATTCAGAGTGTTGATTAAAAAGCATTTTTAAGATTTAGAAACGTAACATTCTGGAATCTTGAAAAACATACCTTAACTTCTGCCGATCCAACAGTGCAGCAGCTGAAGATCACATGGTAACGGGGAGGCTGTATTTCCGCTCCGGGCAGCCCTTGCAGCTTCCTTTTTCCCAGGGACAAGCTCACGTGCACCTGGGAAGGAGGGAAATGTTAGGAAGACGTTCGAGTCTCAGTTTTGTACTTCCAGTACCTTCTACAGTACCGATCTGTAAACTTTCAAGGAAAGGTCAAGTTACTTTCAGTTTGCTTTAAAACTGGTTTACCACATGGGGCTTTGTGTTGTGGGTCTTCAGATGGCGAATGTTTTAAGTGTTCAAATCTTGAAAATCTGTTTACGTGGCACGTCTTCTCTTTTGACTTGTGGATAAATGAGACTTAATAACACCACTGAGTGCGGAAGGAACCAAGTGTCAAGTCTTGCATGCCTCCTCCTCATGCTTATCTAATAGAAGTATTTTCTTCTAGGTTCAAAAGATGTTGTGATAAAGGCCCAGGTTTTAGCTGGTGGTAGAGGAAAAGGAACATTTGAAAGTGGCCTCAAAGGAGGAGTGAAGATAGTTTTTTCGTAAGTCATGTTTTTGAAGACAAATCATCATTGTTAAATAAAAGAATCATATGTTATAAAAAAAACTTTCCTCATTGAACTGATGAAAATACTGAAATTTAAATATTCGGTGAAATAAGGTTTTGGCTATCATAATACGCTTTTGTTTTTCTCATTTGGAGGAAAAAGAATTTGAGTTCTTTCTCTTATTTCAGTCCAGAAGAAGCGAAAGCTGTTTCCTCACAAATGATTGGGAAAAAGTTGTTTACCAAACAAACAGGAGAAAAGGGCAGAATTTGCAACCAAGTGTTGGTTTGTGAGCGAAGATACCCCCGGAGAGAATACTACTTTGCCATAACAATGGAAAGGTCCTTTCAAGTGAGTAATTGTGGTCCTGATATATTTAGGATGACTTTTTAATACACTCCGTTTGAAAATGGGATGATTCGTTCTGCTTGTGTATATGTGATAAGCACAGGAGCTATTTTGTGTCATTTAAAAATGGCATGGCTAACGCCATAAAACTTCATACACAATTTTGTGGTTAAAGAAAAAGCTAAAGGCTAAACCCTGCTGAAATAAAATCCACAGGATTTTTAAATTACTGATTTGCTACGAGTCAGAGAGTGTGTATCTCTGGCTTCATCTTTTTCTTTTTCTTTTTCAACCTGTTGGTGTTTTTACAGCCTGAGGTCTGTTCCACCAGATGATCTGGTGCGTGGCAGGTTGAAAGATCACATTCAGCAGCCAATGCTGTGATCCCAGGGAGCACAACTCTAGCCCCTGTCTCAGCAGAACCTGAAATGTCAGCAGGGAACTTAAGGCTCCAGGTGAAAGTCTCCTCACGGACCTGGTGCCTGGAGGGGGCGCTGGTGAGGAATCGTTTTATCCTGTTAGTTAGGCGTCCTGAGCCCGTACAAGAATGAACCAACCCGCGCACAAATAATCGGAACAAACAACAAATCGATGTTCTCTCCGGCTCTCTCTCCCTTCCTCTTACTCTATGTTAAATTTAAAAATTAAAAGTGAATCAGCTATTAAAAGAAAAGAGCATTTCTGATTGAAGTCAAGCCTCCGTAGAAGAGTTACCTGATGATTAAAAACTGCGTTTGGTGCTTCTCTGTTTTCAGGACATGAATCACAGCTTCCTTGGGGTGTGTTCTGCCAGGAGCCGGGCAGCACCTCCCATGGGGCTGGCGGGCCAGAAATTCCATTTTGGCACTTGTTAAAAATCAGAAGTCTTAACATTTGCCAAATGTGTGTTGGGTACTTTCGGTCTAAGACAAATTAATTCAGCAGGTCACATTGGCTACTTCAGTTATTTTCCCGGTAAAACGTTATATTCTGCTGTAAAAGAGGGGTACTGTGTCAGTTTTTACTTTTCCTGAAATAGATATTAAATGTATTACAAGATTCTATATTCAATTATTTTATTACTATTATAAGATTTGATTTATTATTTTTAGAGAGAGAGAAAAGCAGAGAGGGAGAGAGGCATCCATGTATGGCTGCCTTTCACCTGCCTCCAGCTACGGACCTGGCTAGAGACCTGGCTGTCAACCTGGTTCTGTGCCCTGGCTGAGGATCAAACCGCGACCTTTGGATTCTCAGGGTGGTGCCTTATCCAGGGCCATATTTAATTTTTTTGAAAGACGTTTTATTAAGTGGCCTTTGTCATGTAACCTGTGAAGTCTGCCCCAGCTCTGGGTACTAGCATCAGTCCGGGGCGAAGGGCAGGTCCTCAGCAGGTCTGCCCTCCCTGCAGACACCAGCCTCAAGTCTGGGGCTCCTCGTGTCCGCTCAGGGCCCATACTTTGCTAGAAAGACTGACAGGACTTAGGAAGGTACCATTGGCGTGATTCCAGGTTTGCTACAGCCAGAGGACGCAAATCAGAGCCAGTCAGATGGAGAGACACACAGAGCAAGGTCTGGGCGAGTCCCCAGCTGACAGTTTTCATTGTCACCCTCCTGGCCTGTGGTCGTGTGACAGTGAGCAGAATGTTGCCACCACAGAGGTACACGAGGGACATGGGGCTGGCGGAGGAAGAGGCGGCCTAGAGACACGCAGCGAAGACCTGGCCGGGAATGTGTGGGACGTAGGGGGCTGGGGGTGGTGATCGTTAGCTAAGGAGGTTTCTAAACAGTGTTGAAGGGACAGCTTAGCCCCTCCCGCCTGCGTTTAGCAGCAGCTGAGGAGAGAGAAGTGAATTGAAAAGGGGAATGGGAATCAGAACGTGGAGGTTTGGAAACTTCTCAGCCTGTCTCTGCAGTAGCTCCTTCCGTCCCCTGCGATTTCTGTGACCCACGTTCACCTACACTTTGAAAATAGCAAATGGAAGGTTCCAGAATTAAATAATTCATTCAACTGTGCCTTTCTGAGTACCGGGGTGAGATCTCACACTGCCCTGCCCTGTCCCGCAGGGGACATGAGTCATCATGCACCTGTTAGTCACTTAATAGCCATCCTGGTTATCAGGTTGATTATGCAGCTACCACAGTACTTGTGTGCAAGTCACCCTTATTCTGCTCATAAATGGCTCTAAAGTGCAAGAGGACTGAAGCTGGCGATTTCCTGATGCCAAAGAGAAGTCGTGAAGTGCTTCCCTCAAGTGAAAACTGCATGTATAGGGAACAAAACCATAGTATTGGGCTGGCCAAAAAGTCTGTAAAGTAGACATTTTTCTTTTTCACCAGTAACTGTTGATTTGGATATTCTGAGTACATTGACTGTCTACTGCGATACTGACTGTTCTCAATTCACGTCTCGATTTGATCGTTGTCAACTTGAACTGGTCCCATGAGAAATCTCCACGAAACTCCGCAAAACCCCTTTTGACACGTTCAATCGGTTACAGCACCTTCTCAAAAATGTACTTTTGGCCCTGGCTGGTGGCTCAATGGATAAGGCGCTGGCCTGCGAACCCAAAGGTCGCAGGTTCGATTCCCCAGCCAGGGCACAGAACCGGGTTGCAAGCCAGGTCTCCAGCCAGGTCCGTAGCTGGAGGCAGGTGAAAGGCAACCATACATGGATGTCTCTCTCCCTCTATGCCTCTCTCTCTTCCCCTCTTTCTAAAAATAATTAAAAATAACATCTTTAAAAATATATATTAAAAAAAATCTACTTTTGTGTTTCAGCTGTGTTCACCTTTCTTGAAATAAACCATACATGCCAAAAATGTTGCATGTTTTATTCCGTGTTCAATATTAAAATAGCTACACAAAACTTTACCAATTTTGGTAAGTATTTTTTAATGCACACTGATAGCACAGCTGACACAGGACAGCCTCACAAAACTGTTTTGAATGAAGTTAGAGACAACTAAAGGCTACAAGACCCACCTTACGGGAAGAACCACATGACCTCTCTGGCCAGCCCAGTATATAGGGTTGGGTACTGTCTGCAGCTTGAGGCTTCTGCTGGGGCACTTGGGACGGACCCCTGTGTCGGGCAGGGTTGACGGTTGCAGCAGACGGCCATTTGCCGAGGAGGTTAGCGTGGGTGCGAGGCACGAGCTGGGAGAAGGGGCGGAGGGTCCAGCCAGTCGGGCTTGGGTGTCGCAGCGCCCTGGGCCAGGGCCTCCCTTCGCCGGAGAAGGATCTTTGCAGGACCTTCCGCAGTGTTCAGTTGGGCTGTTTGTTGTTGAGTTGCCATACATGCCATACATGCCATATACCATGTTCTGAATGTTGATCTCGTCAAGTGTGTGGTTTGCAGATGTTTTCTCCTGCTCTGTAGGGTGCCTTTTCACTCTCGGTTTTTCCCTTCTGTTACTAGATTTTGTTTGATACGGTCCTATTTATCTAGCTTTGCTTTTGTTGCCTGTGCGTTGTCTTATCCAAGAAATTGTTGTCAGATCCAGTGTCATGAAGTCTTCTACGCTTTCTTTTAGGCATTTTAATAGTTTCAGGTCTTATGTTTATGTCTGTAATCCATTTTGAGTTCATTTTTGAGTGTGGTATAAAGTAAAGGTGCAGCCTCATTATTCTGCTTGTGACTACCCAGTATCTCCAACCTTGGTACCTCTGCGTAGGAGCACTTGACCGTGTACATGAGGATTATGGCTGGTTCTCTGGTCAGGTCCGTTGTTCTCTGTGTTTCATGGCAGAAGCATGCTCTTCTCATTACTGTAGTTTTGTAATATGATCTGAAATGAGGAAGTGTGAGGCCTCCAGCTTTGTTTTCTTTCTCAAGGTTATTTTGGTCATTCAGGATCCTTTAAGAGTCCATGTGAGTTTTAGGAGTTTTTTCTAATTTTGAAAAAAAAAAAAAATTGAAAGTGAAAAAAAGATTGTATTGGGGAAAAATATCATTGGGATCACAGTATGGATCCCACTGAATTTGCAGGCTGCTTTGCATCTCTCAACCCATGACCATACGATGTCTTACTGTTTGTGTCTTCAGCAGTCTTTTGTAGTTTTCAGTGTGCAAGTCTTTCATTTCCTTGGCTTATTCCCAATATTTTTTAAGATTTTATTTATTATTTCCAGAAAGAGGGGAAGGGAGAGAGGAAGAGAGATATCCATATATGTTTGCCTTTCACCTGCCTCCAGCTATGGACCTGGCTTGCAACCTGGTTATGTGCCTTGGCTGGAAATCAAACCAGTGACCTTTGGGTTTGCAGGCCAGCACCTTATCCACTGTGCTACTAGCCAGGGCCTATTCCTAATATTTTATTCTTTTTTATATTATTGTTAAGTGGATCATTTTCTTTTTGGATTATTTGCTAGTGTATAGAAAGCAATACATTGTATGTTGATTTTGTATCCTGTAACTTCACTGAACTCATTAGTTCTTAAACAGATTTTTTTTTACAGTTTTCTATACATAGATCATGTCATCTGTGGACAGTAATTTATCTTTTTCCTTTCTTAGTTGGATGCCTGTTACTATTTTTCTAGCCTGATTTCGCTGGCTAGGACTTCCAGCATTATGTTGAATAAAACTGGCAAGTGTGGACTGAAATAAGCTAGTCAGAGAAAGACAAGTTCCATATGGTTTCACTTACACGTGGAACCTAATGAACAAATAAAGTAAGACGCAAAAGAGAGAGAGACTCATAGAGAGCAGGCTGGCAGCTGTCTGAGGGGACAGGGTCACAGGGCCGGGTGAAAAAGGTGACAGGATTAAGAAAAAACATCAACTCAGACACAGACAACATGGTGACTGACTACTAGAGGGGAAGCGGGTCAGGCCAGAGGTCAGAGGGTAAAGAGGGTAAATGGGGATGGTATGTTGGAGAACAGTACACCAGAAACCTGCATCATTTTATTAATGCCACCCCGATAAATTCAATAGGAATAATAATGTTCAGGTAATGAGAGCCATTATCTGTATGGATGGATGAATGAAAGAGCAAATATAAACATACATAAATAATTACAAATTTAAAAATTCAGCCTTAAGAAAAAATCCCTATTGGACACTAGGTGCAAGAAATTACATCATCAGAGCGTAAGTAAATGCAGCTGAAGGGACCACATACCTCCTGCCGTTTCCCGTTGTGAGGAAGTCATGTCCTCCTTAGAGGGTAGGAGGCGGAGACTAGGCCGCGACTAGGTGACCGCAGATGACGACTGTCACTGAAAGGGAGGACGGGAACTGTCCCGGCCAGGTTTCGTGCTTCGTTTCCGTCTGAACGCACATCCTCTCCCTGTGCATTCAAGGTCCAGGTGAGAAACCGAACAAATGCCAGTCACCTTCAAGAACAAATAAAGAATATTCTGTTCGTTGTAAAAATTTTTTTTGGAAAATAAGTGACATAGAAAGTAACAGAATTATCCTTTGCTATTTTATTTGGCCTGTTTTTTATGTGCATAGTGGGTAGGTGCACATTTAAACGCATTTCAAAAAAAAAAAAAGATAAATACACTTCATGTTAAAAATACACTTTAGAATAATCTTTAGTAATATTCCCCAACCATTTTGCATATTTCTAGTTTTGTGCATCAGTTAGCAAACTATTCAGTATTAGATCATTTTGCCTTAAGGTTTTTCTTCTTGGTTGATTTTAGAGGACTTAAAAGTTGCTTTCATTAATTAGTATTTATATCTTACCCTCTATTGTTAATGACAACAGCCAGAGACATTCTTTAAGGTACGTAGCTTTTTTATTTTTACCCACTTGTGTCCTGGAGCTGATAAAATCTGAAACTTTTATTCATTATACGTTGCCTTTCAAATATCGGTGGTCTGTTTTTATGATTCTTAGAAGTTCATTAAATAATGTCTCTCTTAGTTCTTTAAAAAATGCATAGGCTTTATTTCACAGATGTACCTGTATTAACTTGTTATAAATTCTGCGTATACGTTTGGAATCTTTTTACCATCAACGCTATCACTGTTGTCCCAGCTTCTCCCTTTTGCTGTCCCTCCCCCAACCCAGCGTTCCCGGTCCCCACGCGGCTGTTCATGTCTGGGGGTGACGCATGTACGTTCGTTGTCCACTGCGTATTTTTAACCTGTTCCTTCACAGCGAGCTGTTTCAGTTGGCCACTTATTACCAGGGGCACTGTGCAGGGGGTACCAGGAGAAATTCTCAAGGAGATTTAAAAATAGGAATGGGGAGTGATAGGTACAGAAGTCTGATAGTACGCATGCACAGACAGGTAGGTTTTAAAATTTTACGGATGGGCCCAAAATGCAATCCAGATGTCCTGGCTGTTTCTCCCATCAGGGTCCCGTTTTAATAGGAAGCTCTCAAGGCGGTGTCAACATTGAAGACGTCGCTGCAGAGACTCCGGAGGCCATAGTGAAAGAGCCAATTGACATCGTGGAAGGCATCAAAAAGGAGCAGGCTGTCCGGGTACGTGGTACTCCAGAACTTCCTGGCTTTTGATTAGGTAGTTATACTGGAGTTAACTTGGTACGCGTGACCTGATTGACACAACTGAAAAGGGATTTTTGAGTGTCAAGACATGTTAACACCTTGTTTGAAATGGCAGCTTTTAGAAGAAGTATCTACAATATTTTTCTTTATTATCTTCTATAAGTATTTCAGTATGTACCCATACCTAGTACAATTAACAGTAATTCCTAATATTGCTTTTCCAGTCATTAAAATTCCCTAACCACTCAAGTTTCTTTTCTGTACACTGGCTTGAGTGAGATGGAAGAGTCTGATGAGAGCTCCGGACTTCCTCTGTCTGCACACAGAGTCAAGTCTGTTAGTTTCTCTAGTTTTCTGGGCTGCGTCCTTCCCTCCCGCCGCCCCCAGCCCACCCCGGAGGGAACAGACCCACATCAGGTCTGACCCTAGGAGCTGCCTGAGGGTTGCTCGCCAGTGCACAGTGGCACTGGTGGTAAACATGTGTCTGGCTGGGATACGGAATGTCACTGGCCCATGTTAAAAGAAGAGTTTGAATATTAACATTTGAATGATACCGCTTGAAGCAAGTGGTTATGCAGGTGAATGGTGCTAGTGTCCCAAGGGGACGGAGGTGGGTTAGGGAGCTCTGTGGTGACTGCAAAGTTCATGCAGGTGAGAAAGGTGCTTGACACTTGAAGGAACCTCTGCTGAGATTATAGCTTTCCGAGCAGTGAACAGATACTGTACCTGGCACGGTGCTTGGAAAGTCAGTGTCGTGCTGGGTTGATCAGAAGTCTGCTGGGACTCGCAGGTGTTAACACCTGGAAGGGCTGTGGCCTAGTGAAATCTTTTAAAATCAAATGGTGTTTTATTTTGTATTTTTTTGTGTAAGATTTTGCTTTTTTTTGGAGAGGGGAAGGGAGACGAGCAGACAGAAACGTCCCTCGGTTGCCTCTCGTGTACCCCAAACTCTGGGGACCTGGCCCACAACCCAGGTGTGAGCCCTGACCAGGGACCACCCGGGACAGTGCCCAACCCGCTGAGCCATGGTGGTCAGGGTTTCTTACTATTCTTTACTTGAACTAAGCCTTAACCTAAAATGACATTGCTTCGCTTGACCGATTACTTTATTTATTGACACTTGGGTATGTGCAAAAATTGCCTTCCCTCTCCAAGAATTTAAGAGCTGCTGTCACTGGAAGCCGGGTGCCACAGCGGCGGGGGGAGGAGAAGCCCTTCTGTGTGCTGCGGCCGACCTCTGACCTCGGGTGCCCAGGGCTCCCCGGGCTGCTGGGTGGGAGCTGGAGGGGGGGTTTGAAAGGCTCCAGGTTCCTCTAGCTGGGTGTCTCCGCCCAGACGAAACTGCTCCCGGGTGGGAAACTGCCCAGGGGGAGGCAGGAGGAGGTTTACGCTGGAAGTCCGCAAAACCATTTCACCCCTGCGTTTTCCATGCAGACAACTGTAAACCTGCCTTTGACCCACTGCTCAGGTTTCTGATGGAGGTAATACTTGTTTGACCAGATGTGCCCTCGTTGCTTGGTAGGTGCTCTTCATAAATGGCCTGAAAGGTGAAACAGGGTGACTTGGTCTTCTGGCCACTGTTGGTTTCCCCAGTCTGGGTCAGGCAGACAGGAAGTGTGGCCGTGGAACGGGCACCGGACCCGAAAACGAGGGCGACAGCGAGTCACGCCCTCGGTGACCCTCTTGCGGCTGTCAAACGGACAGTCGGCCTTGTGAGGGGTTTGGGATAGAGTTTCGTTTAACCAGCTTGTAATAAAAGCTCCTGCTTCGGTGACGGAAGTTTGGGTACAAGTGATCCATGCTCATTTGGATGGTAAATTTTAGTTGCGACAATTTGTTGTTGGCTGGGTGTGTGTGACTGGCCTGTACTGACGGGACAAATCGCTCTCAGTTGGCACAGAAGATGGGCTTCCCCCCCGGTGTTGTGGACTCGGCGGCGGAGAACATGGTCAAGCTTTACAACCTCTTCCTGAAGTACGACGCCACCATGGTGGAGATAAATCCAATGGTAGAGGATTCCGACGGGGCTGGTAAGTATCTCCGCTTACCAAACAGCAATTGCGTGTTTATCCACCTGCTATAAACTTGACTAAGAAAGCTGAACTCGTGAGGAAATAAACTCACTTCTGTGTAGCTTATTTTATAATAGGGTGAATGTAAACCTTAAAGGGCTCATTAAAGCAAACGCTTGAAATGTCTGAATACATAGTTAGGTGCACAGAGGGTGTGGCCCAGAATGGCGGCCATCCGTCTATGTGGCGATTCAGATAGCGACAGAGGAGAAATACCCCTGGTCTCACCAGGCACACCCGGTTCCCACGCGAGACAGCACACACGCAGGCCGTTCCCGTCGCTGCAGAAGTTCTTGGGGCTGCGCTGGGCGCTGGGCTCCAGTGTGCGGGCAGGGCAGCAGCTGCGGTGTGGGGAGTCGGCCACCTGCCCTGCCACAGGTCCGACTTCAGAGACGTGATAGGTCTTCATTTTTAGCCACTAGACAAGTAAGGTTGGCTTGTCACTTCGACAGCTTTTCTTTTACATGTGTTTAAAAATAAGGTAAAGGTTTTGAATTACCATGGCTTTCATTTAAAAGTACTTTCGGTTCCGGCGCTCAGGCCTAAGGAACCTGTTTGCTAGGGGTTTCACCCCGTGTCTGCAGTGGAGAACCACCCTTAGCTGCTTCTGAGCGGACTTGTCTTGACTTCAGGAGGCTACAAGAGACCTAAGAAAGGCGAATGCCCTTGTTTCACGTTCCTCTTTGCTCTTTTGCACAGCACATTCACTCTTTTAAAATATTTTATTTTTTTAGAGAGAGGGGAAGGCAGAGAGGGAGAGAGACATCCATGTATGGTTGCCTTTCACCTGCCTCCAGCTGCGGACCTGGCTGGGGACCTGGCTGGAGACCTGGCTTGCAACCTGGTGATGTGCCCTAGCTGGGAATCGAACCAGCGACCTTTGGGTTCACAGGCTGGCACCTTATCCACTGTGCCACCAGCCAGGGCTGAACAGAAAGCTTTTTTCATGAGTTTTGCACATAGAAAGATGAGGAAGGGGTTGTAAGGGCTGAAATAATTTCCTTTGTGCTAAGATGAGCTGCGCTTTTTAAGTCAGTTGGAGGATTTATTATAAACCCAGAAAGGGGGGGGGTTATAATGCAGGAGACTTGCTGGAACAGCATCTCTGAGCAGCTAAGAGGGGATGGAGTTTGGGGCCCAAGTGCAGGGTTAGCCAGGAGCATGCGCAGTTCATTGCTAGTTGTAAAAACACTTAAGTGATTTTGAAGTATTTTTCCTCCTCTATCTGTTGCCTAAAATAGATGTAGAACCAGTAACTTTGAAATGCCAGTTTCAATTCCTAAATTACTTCTGAAGAAAGTTTTGAATTCATTGTGAACATAGTAAATGGAAATACTTTCAATTTTTTCCCTAAACTGAACTATGTGTGGTTATTGGCTAGTTTATTGCGTCCATCTTGAAATTAAGATCATGTATTTTCTTTCCTTCAAAGTGCTGTGTATGGATGCAAAGATCAATTTCGATTCTAACTCGGCTTATCGGCAGAAGAAAATCTTTGACCTCCAGGACTGGACGCAGGAAGACTCCAGGGACAGGGACGCCGCCAAGGCGGACATCAACTACATCGGCCTGGACGGAAACATCGGCTGCCTCGGTACCCCGCCTTCTTCCCTCAGAGTGGGGTGGCGCGGCCCCGCCCGGGGCGGCTGCTCACCCGGCCTCTTCCCTCTCGCTAGTGAACGGCGCTGGCCTGGCCATGGCCACCATGGACATCATCAAGCTCCACGGAGGGACTCCAGCCAACTTCCTCGATGTTGGTGGCGGCGCTACAGTCCATCAAGTGACGGAGGCGTTCAAGTTGATCACCTCCGATAAAAAGGTGCGGGCAGGGGACCCAGTCGTCAGCAGACGGGCTTGTCATACCAGTCGGGCGTCCCAGTGTCACAGTGCTTGTTGTTTGAAAACATTTGCTGGAGTCAGTGCAGTACAAGGTAGTTTCCCATTGGGATTTACCAAAGAAGGTGAGAAATAGACTGTTAGGTAATATTAAAATGGTAGTGATTTGGCCTGGAAGTGTATTCCTATGAGCCTATGCAGCTAAAAGAAAGTAAAAGTTGCTTAATTTTATCCAGAGATAACTTTTGTTACTATTGACTGAACCTGTTTCCTTCAAGACTTGTTAATACCAGTGTATTTCACATGCACTCACACATATGCGTACGTATCGTTCTAGAAATAGCTTTAAAGTATAAGCTACATACCATAGTTCACCCGTTCACACCTATCTTTCAATGCACCTATTTTGAGTTCTTTTTTCATTTTCTAAGGTATTCTAAAACACCCATTCTAATGTGTTCATAAACTGTCCTACGTAGACAGGCCATCATGCAGAATTGTGAGTGTGTGTATCAGTAAGCAAGGGTTGTGAAGCATCAGCACCAAAAGACATGCATGTTGTCCACCCCCAGGTACCTTTCTAAGGGGCGTCTCCCATGTGGCCAACATGGGTTTTGTAAGTCATGGGGAGAAAGGGGGTGCTGGCCCCCCCAGAGCGCCTCTTCCTGAGACCCGGCTGAGCTCTCCTCGCCAGCAGGGAGGGCCACCAGGCCACAGTGACGCGGGCGACGGGGTGGCTCTTTGCTGTAAGTGGTTTCGTGGAGTTGATTTCTATAAGGCACGGACACTAGTATTTGCTTGGGAAGGAAGAACACACCCTCATTTCTTAAAAATTCTAATCTGCCAAAACCGTTGTATTCACAGGTCCTGGCTATTCTGGTCAACATTTTTGGAGGAATCATGCGGTGCGATGTTATCGCACAGGGCATAGTCATGGCGGTGAAGGACCTGGAGATTAAAATTCCCATCGTGGTGCGGCTACAAGGTGCGTTCCTGGGTCCAGGGAGCGCAGGTCTTTTGAAGATGGTTGTAGCTTTCCGAGGAAAGTAGTATGTTACAGGAAATTTTAAAAACACAGCCTTAAAAAACATCTAACAGCGGGGCAGAAGTGGTCCAGCTTTGCATGGTGGGACCGACACATCATTGGCTGTGCTGTCTTGAACGCTGACCTCCCGACTTCCTGTTGACGCACGAGGCAGCTCGGGGCTCCCACGGCACGTTCCATGGCGTAGAGCCGGTGTGACATGACATGCTGCATGGCCCCTGCCGCTGACACACCATGCTGCGTGTGGTGACAGACAGCGTTATCGGTTCTGCAGATACTGACAGCACCTTTCTCTTCTGTTTGCACAACCCGTTCCAGGTACGCGGGTTGATGACGCCAAGGCCCTGATAGCAGACAGTGGCCTGAAAATTCTTGCTTGTGATGACCTGGACGAAGCTGCTAAAATGGTAAGTAGGCCACACCGATCTAAGGACGAACTTGAAAAGTGTGTGTGTAAAGGGTTGATAAACATTTAGGTTCTAAAGTGAGCCAGCATATTTCAAGTAATTACTGTTTCAGCTAAATACCACTATTTTCTTTCTAATAGTAAGTTACTCACTATCCCCTAGACCCAGACTCCTATCCCAACATTGTAAGTTAGGACTGTATTTAAAAAACAAACAAACTTAGATGTGGCTTTCATTGTATGTACCTGTGGCCCATCCCACAGTCAGCTCATGCCCAGTCTGGTCTCATCTGTGTTCTTACTCACTTCCTTCCTTGCCCATGATTATTTTGAAACAAACCCCGGCCATGATTCCATTTCATACATGTCATCATACGCCTATGAAAGATAAAGGTATTGCTGATGCTATAAAGGAACTGTTAATTGTTTCAGGTGGGATTGTGGCATTATGTTTGTATCTTATTTTGAAAATGTAGTTGGTGTTGACTTTGTGATTCTCTCAAATACGTTTTCTAGGTTCTTCCTAAGAACGAGGATCAAAATAAGTCTGTATGCATTGAGGTGGTTAACATGTTACTTTCTATTAATCTGTAGTCTCCTTTGTTTTTTTGTTATTTGGTTTTGCTTTTCTGAGCTTGTTCAAAAAGCCAGGTTGATGGTCCTGCCATGTGTCCCACGGTGGGGACGTGACAGGTGCATCCCTATGTGTCTTCCTCTGCAGTTCCTGTCAGCTGGCAGTTTTGGTCTGTAGGTGTCATACTTAGAGTTGACTTGAGGAGCAAGAATATTTTATAGTTGGTATTGTCTACTTCATATACAGGAAGTCTGTCATTGTCAGGTTGTTTCTCTTTGTGATGCTGGTGGTTGCTGGCAGTCACAGCTTAGGGGTGACCCCTGCATCTCTAACTTGGTTATCATGAAGCAGACTGTGCATAGGAAAAGGTGGGCCAGCACTTGGTTAATGGCTTTACTGACGAGCTTTCAGAGTGATGTGTTTATTCCATCATGAGACTGAAGCCAAGGTGCCTAACTAAAACCTTCTTTTAACTATCCTATGGGGAAGGAGGGAAGCTGAATTTGTTATTTGGTTTTAGATGTTGATCAGGATATTTTGTATGGTATATATCAACTGGAATGTCTCAGGCAGATTATAGTGAGAACAATGAAATTCAAATAGATAATTGATCGTTGTTAACTTAATTAATAAAGTAAAATACTAACTTTAGACCCAAATGCCTATCCCAGTACGTTTAGTTAAGATTGTATACTTTTTTTTAGAGAAGTAAACTTACTTAGATGTCATTTACACTGTGTAGTATCTATGGTACTATTTGTCTTTAAGAAAGAAAATTTAGGCATAAAAAGGATATACATATATCAGGTATGTGTATACCCATACACAGATTCAGCACCTTCTGATGTTACAGATATTATTGAAGGTTTTGAAGTATGGGTTATTAAAAGTGTTAGATTTGAATGGCAAATGTTCATTAAGAGTGTGACTGATGTTCAAATAGCTACCCCACATTTCACATGGAAAAGATAAAACCTGCATTCCTTTCACACTGACCATTCTGATTTTACGTTTTTGTGAAAACAGACAAAAGGTTTGTTTTTTTTTTTCAGGTTGTAAAACTCTCTGAAATAGTGAACTTGGCCAAACAAGCCCAGGTGGATGTGAAGTTTCAGTTGCCCATCTGATCCAAGAATATGGCAGATGGCTGACAGTTCTACATGTGCTGTAATTGTTAAAAATACTGTGTTCTGTGTTATTGTTTCCTTTCTCTTCGGTGTGTAAAAATCATATCGCCTCTAGGCACAAAACCTCCTGAACGCATTTGGTCTGCATTGAATCCTGCTGTTGAGGGTGTGTACAGAGAACATGCCGTGGTACAGTTAGTTACCTGGTGTCCTTGCCCACAGCTGCCCCATCACCCCTGCGGTGCGTGTGCAGTCCGCCTGCAGGTCACTGGTGGATACGACACTCTTCCCTAATGAGTCCTATGAATGAAATAAGGATGAATGTAAAGCTTTATTCTTTAGTGTTAAAAATATTCTATCTAATAACTAGCCTCATCGGTAGAGCAATGCAATAAAACGTTTTATATAAAAAGTGTTTATCTTAATACCAAATACCTAACTAAATGCCACTATTTATAGACACAACTTTCAAACACTCCTCAGAACATTCTTTTAAATATTTAGTGGAGCAATTTAATTATTTGAACAATGTTTTAACCATTGCGAAATACCAATAATCCCAAGTCTCCATGATCCTGTGGTATTGAGAAGAACCTGTAGGTTTGTATCAAATAAAGGTATGTTTACCAAGGACCTGGTGTACAAAATGAATGATGTCAGTTTAAGTTAATAAAAATCTCCCCATGTGAACCGTTGTCCTGTCTTCTCTTCTGTAAGGACGCACGAGAGGAGCTGGTGTGTTTCTTCTGTAAGGACGCACGAGAGGAGCTGGTGTGTTTATGCCTGCACTCGCTCCCCGGGCACTGCTGTGGGCACTGCCATGGGCCGTGCCGCGGAGCCTGCTTTACCTCGCTGTGCTGCCTCCCTGCTCTCTGCTGCTGATGCGGCTGCTCTGTGCCCTCTCCAGAGACCACACCCTATCCCGTGTGTCCATGTGCGTGCGTGCATATCTTTTGTTCACTGCAGAGAACAGTGAGACTTGACTATTAACCGTGTTAACACCAGGTGATGTTAACAGTGTGAGTACCATGGAAGGGAAGATGAGCCATGCTGTGCTAGGTAACTACAGTGACACTTCTGAGAGCTTCTGCTGACTTTGATGCCTGTAGAGTGCGACAGAAATCCACACTGAGGAGCGTCCTAGCATAGTGATTATGAGCACAGAATCTGGACGTATTTGGTGTGATTCTTGGCTCAACAGCTTATTGGCTATATGAGTTGGAGCATAAAGTACACTAAATTTCAGTGTACTTCAGTTTCCTCAGTTCCTTTCTCATTCTCTTCAGAATTATTTAGCGGGAAGGGGAAGAGAAATTATTAGAACATGTAAAGTATAGGCCCTGGCTGGTAGCACAGTGGATAGGTGCCGGCCTGCGAACCTAAAGGTTGCTGGGTCAATTCCCCACCAGGGCACATAACCAGGTTGCAAGTCAGGTCCGCAGCTGGAGGCAGGTGAGAGGCAACCATACATTGATGGCTCTCTCCTGCTCTCCCTTCCCCTTTCTCAGCAAATAATAAATAAAATCTTAAAAGAAAAAAAGAAAAATTATATAAAGTACACACCTAATCTATCTACATACATCATGGCAGTTGATTGTCTGTTGACCTACCAGCCTACCTGTCTTCCCTGCCATGGTAAAGACTGAATCAGAGCCACTGAACCATTTGAAATTGTGATCAAGTTAGAAAGTTCAAGCCTTTAGCTTTTAATTAAAACAATTCAAACAATTTTTTTTTAAACTTCATTCCAAGGAGTACCAATGAGTGACTGAATTAACCCAGAATAAAAAAGGCATTTGTTCTTGGATCTAGTCGGACATGAAAACAACTCATGGTCTGTCTGCACCCACAGGCCTCACCTCTACACACTAACGACCCCAGTGGGCATTAGGGTTAACGGCAGATGTGGGGCGGGGACACTTACTCAGTCCATAGTGAGGCCCCAAAGCATACCCTTTAGTGACCCTAACTGCGTGAGAGACCCACCCCCTGCTCTAGCCCAGGGGTCGAAGCCAGAGGCCAGCACACCTGTCTGCTCTCAGGGCCTCGTGATGCTCCTCCCGCAGCCCCACCGGGACTGGGCTGGAGTGTCCCTCCTGCACCCTGCCCGCCGATGCACCTACATCACGAAACAAAGACATCCTTGTTTGCCTTCCCCATCATAAACCGGGGGCACCTGACTACTTTTCTCTCTGCCTTCACTTCCGGCAGTAAACCAAATTCAGATTCAAGACCGCAAAACGGTATGTAGGCTTGCTTTCAAAAAGAAAGCGATCTGTCACCAAACAGAACTAGCTCCAGCTGAACTGCTCCAAGCTTTCCCAGGAATAGCCCCTGGGGAAAAGCCTCTGCCATCAGGTCAACACAACTTAGGCCAGGGGCAGGCAGGAAAATCTGGCCCCAACCAACCTACCCCCAGCCCACCACGGGGTCAGCTCCCACTCCCCAGGTCCAGGGGGCACGGGGGTGTGCAACGCACCCCAGGCCAGGCCCCTAGCTCACCTGCACCTCTGCTGTCGGTGACTTGCAGGACTGCCTGGTGGTGGCCATCAGTTCAGATGCTCCTGTGGGCCCTTGAACCCTCCGCAGCCATCACTGGCTCAGGTCACACAGGCAGCCGTTGCCTCGGAGACAGGCCTGGCTCCAGCCTGCGGAAAAGAGCAATCAGCCCGAAGGAAAATGGGCGAAGGGCAGAAATAGGCAGGGTAAGGTAAAAGAAATGGAAACGGCTCAAACACAAACACCCAACCTTACTCCTTAGAGGACGCAAGTGAAACAGCAGCAGGACATTTTCCATATACTAATCTGGAACGTGTGAAGCTGCCGACACTGGTAGGGGGTGCACAGGACAGGTGTCTACAGATTGACCGCAGGGGTAAAACCCCTGGGAGACCCACCTGCTAACATGCATGCACACTGCTGTCCACCAAGTAAATCCCAAACGTAAAGGCTTCCAGTTTATTTGAGCCATGGGTTGGGAGCCAACCGCAGAAGCAAAATCTCCAAGGACTGAGAAAATGCTCCAGGGAACAGCAGTTCTGCAGTCGATTTCACACACTGGCATTAAAGCAGGAGGCGTCAGGAGTGCTAAATGAAATGGTTAAGGAAATCTCTAGCACTGGGTCACAAGTAGAAGGGGGAGACACGGTTCCCTGACGTTTGCGGGTGCAGGGTGGCTAACATTTCACACACAGCGTTCAGAGCCACGCAGGTGAGAGCAGGCAGTGCTAGGGCCTCACTCCGGTGCGGCTGCACCTGAAGGTCTTGAGAAGAGACCGCGCTGCCGTTCCAAGTGTGTTATTCTAGAGGCTCAGAAACAATGGGCAGGGCTTGCTCCACGTCAAGGTTACCTTCCCTTCCCCTGTGGTGACTTTCAGCTACTGAGCTTGTGCGGCATGCAGGCGGCAGCCCCCCTTTCATTTATGTTGCAAATGGAGGTGCTTCTGCCTTGCATTTTACTCAGGACCCTTCACTGCAGCATAGTACAGAATACCGAGAGCATTTAAATGCCTACCAAGAGGAGACAGGTTAAATATTACAAATGCGTACCTTACACGGCCACTAAAAATGACGTAGGTCTCGCCCTGGCCAGGTGGCTGGGCTGGTTTTGTGCATCCAAGATTGCTGGTTCCATCCCCAGTCAAGCTGTGTGAGAGGCAACCCATTGATCATGTCGATGTTACCGTCTCTGCCTTCCTCTCCAAAATCAACAGAAACCTGCTGTTGAGGATTAAAATTTTTAAAAATCTTGTTAAGAAAAAGAGACTCAGCATTACTAATCGTCAAATGCGAAAACCACGACGAGACCACCTCACCTGTCAGAATGGCTATCATTCCTAAATCAACAAACAAGCACCAGCGAAGATGGGGAAGGGGACCCTCATGCCCTGTTGGTGGGAATGCAGACGGGTGCAGCCACTGTGGAAGGCGGTATGGGGTTTCCTCACAAACCTAAATATAGATCTTATGACCCATCAATTCCATTTCTGGGTATCTACCCATGAGGAAAACCAGAACAGCAATTCAGAGAGAGAGATTCGTCCATGTTCACTGCAACATTCCTTACAACAGCCCACGTATGCAAGCAATTTAAGTGCCTATCAATCTATACAATGAACTATTGACCATAAAAAGATATGAAATCTTGACCATTTGTGGCATCACAAATGAACCTAGAGGATACTATGCTAAGTGAATAAATCAAAGACAAGTACTGTAAGATTTCACATGTACAAGCTAAAGAGCGGACGAAACAGAAATGGCCTCGCAGATACAAAAACTGATGGGGGCCAGGCTGGAGAGGACTGAGGGTGGGAGAAGGTGAAGGAGTAGAAAGTGCAGTGAAAAAATAGTAACAAGAGCTCTGGCCAGTGTGGCTCAGGTGGCTGGAGCTTCCTCCCATAAACTGAAGGGACGGGACCCTGGTCAAGGTGTGTACAAGAGGTAACCAATCCAATGTTTTCCCTCTCTTCTTCCCTTCCCCTCTCAAAAATCAAAACATGTCCTCGATTGAGGATTTAAAAAAGCCGCAAGATGTCAAGTACATCATAGTAAATACGGTCAATAATATTGTACTAACTTGGGTGGCACCAGAGGAATCGCTTTCTAAGTTACATGTCTAACCACTATGCTGCACACCTGAAATACAAAATCTTACCAAGTATCAACTGTAATTGAAAAATAAAGTTTAAAAACTGCACTATAGATACTATACACCTTAATACTTACCCATGGGGGGCCTGCCAATGCCACCAACTCTCGAGTCAGTAAAAATTAAGCCATCATACCCTAACCCAGTCATGGGGTCGGACAGGGAAGGCAACCCGCAGTTACTGGCCAGAGTAGAGGGACAGGTCCGGTTCTTCAGCACGTTACACTAGGACTTACCCATGCTCGGGTATTTTCATGAAGTTACCAGCTGCATACCAAGTCAGCATAAGCCTTCCTAGTGGCGAGGACACCTGCCCAAGAAAACCCGGCGCCCCAGGGGTACACGCAGGTGCTGACTCGCCCGCACGGGGCCTGTGACCACCTCAGGTCCAGCAGCTGGAGGCCAGCTGTGCAGCTGTAGCAACTGGACACATGCAACCCACCAGCTACGCCAGACCTTTACCTCTACCAGCAAGCGACTCATGAACTGGAAGACGTTTCCAGGGGTACTGGTTTCACTGAGACTTGAATTATGGCCCAAGAGTTTCATGAAAATGTTTAGTGAAACAATCTGCTTTAGAACTTTATGAATTACCTAATCAGCAATACAGAGAATGTATGAATTTTTTTAAAAATTATGAGACTTCGCAGCACATTCCCAGTACTGTGGGCTAGGAAAACAGGCACAACTCTAAAATTTTGTTTCATGACATAAAAGACCATCTCACTAAAAAAGGCCAAGAGATTCGACTGTGAACAATTTAACGACAAATGGTTCTTATGATGGGGGTGAGTCCTGATACACCAACAGCAAGATGAAAATACCGTAACTGGAAAATGCATTTAACCTACCAAACATCAGTGGACAAACAGAAAAATCATTTTTGTTATATTCCACGATTCTGGGAACTCGCATAAGAAGTTTCAGGACTTACAATTTTTATGCCACAGAGAACATACTGTCCACTACAATCAGGGAGCAGTTTCTTAAAGGGTATACATTCTCCAGGCTAATTAAGATGTTTTCCCATTTCTCTTTCTTTTTTTCATTTGCTCAATGGAAAAGGAAATAACACCAAGCAAATCAATTTTTTTGGTTTGCAAGCTTTCTTACATATGCTTTCAGATTTCCATTTCCACTGCTGGGTAAGTGCCTAGCACAAAGTAAGCACACAACAGTGTTTCCTGGAGTGAAAAGAAACAACTGTTAACTTGAGCGACTGAGACAGTAGCACAGGCTTCCAGTTAAACAGCAAACAGTTGGAGGCAATTGGTTTCCTTTATTGTTTGTTTCCCCCCCCCAGATTCTGCAGCTTTGCTTCTATTTTAAAACCTTCTAAGCATCTACTTCGTGAGTTAAATATTTATATACAGAATAAAGCAGATACAATGTCCTTTTTAAAAAGTCACTCATTTTACACATTACAGGTTGGAGGCAGTTTCATGGAATCAAAAGGTTACAGCTCTGTAAATAGGGGGGCGGTATTCCAAAGCCCCGGGCACACAGACCCAACTGCAGCGCGTCTTCCACCGCCCGCACCTCACTGACAGCTGCCCAGCAGCAAGGGCTTAGGCAGTAAACTACTTGAGGTACGACACACATCATGTTGACGGCAAATGTCTCAGATCACCAGGAATAAGGTTAGTGAAAAGCAAAGTAAATCTAAAGACAAGGAAAGGGAAGGTCCATTTATTAAAAATAAAAATAGTAGTCTCCAATAACCAACAAAACCATTTAGATTCCAAACACATTTAATGTCCATTGTAACAATGCTTCAGAAAACCAAAGGCCCATTAAGTCTTTTAGAACTTGAGGAGCAAGGAAGAAAAGCACTTGGCGCCCTGCACGAGGACGGCGCACAGCAGTCCAGCGCGCGCTCCGCTGCCCAGCGACGGAGAACGCAGCCCCTGAACCTGAATCACTTTGCACCTTCTTCAGGGTCTGCCCAGGACAGGTCACTGGCGCCTGTTCACAAGACTCCGTGAGCTGGAAGAACAGTGACAACCGTTTCCCAAATGTGCTCACAGATGACGATGCCTGGACACTTTCCCAGGACGGTCAGGAGCATCAGTACCGTGGGGAGCCGCGGGGAGCGCGCTGGCGTCTGTGAGCTGGACAGCAAGGCTGTTACCCCGCCGGTGTGGCCGTCCCCACGAGTGCCTGCGAAACGCACAGCCTGGAGAGAAGACGCGCTCGCTGTCCAGAAAGGACCACAGACGTCCACACTCAAGACACGACCAGCTGCTGTTCGCCGGGCTGTGCGAGTTTGTTCTCTTCGGTCTTTTTGGGGCCGGGGCCGGCTGTCTTCCGCTTAAACAGCCGCAGGCTCAGCCGCAGCAACTCGTTGTCGACCACCGGGGCGCCAGTGTAGGCCTGCTTCACTGTGCCCTGCGGGAGGAAGCAAGACAAGCTCAGGAAGAGGCGTGTTATTAGCCGACGGTAAGGAAGGTGGGCCGACTTCTGGCCGTGTCCTTAAGGCTCTCCCAGGCTGCTGACAGTCCTGAGAGCCTGGTCGTTAGCATTAGTGACCAGCTGTGTGAGGCGCCAGCGTGTCCAGGAGCCTCTCTGTGGAAGAGCACGGTGTGTTTCAGTCCTGAGATTACAGGGAGAGCTGCTACGAACTTCTCGTACAGGTTTGTACGTGAAGGTTTCATCTTCTACAGAAAATGCACGGCAGTGAAATTGCCAGACAAGCACACGTCTGACCTGATGAGAAACCCCCACGCCCTCTTCCGAAGCAGCACCACCAGTCTGCACGGGTCTGGTTTTGGACTTTGCTTTGTCCCCTTCGCTCTCACCGCACACTCTCTCTGAGCGCTGTGGCTTTACAGCAAACTTAACATCACGCAGGGAGAGCCTTCCAGCTTTATTAATCTTTTGTTCATCTTTACAAGTTGTATCAGCTACCACGCCCACCAATGATCACACCCCTGAATAAAAATCCCAGTTCTTAGCACCCCTGTGTTTGCCCCAGGGAACGACAGTACCTTCTCGTTCTTCACCAGCTGCTTGCGGATGGCCGAATCCCGCCGGAAGCACAGCGCTTTGCAACACGGCCCAAGGTCGCTAAGAAGACCCGCTCTTTCTTCTTTCCGTAGCAGTGCAGCCATATTGAGGGCCCCCAGTTCATGTTCAAAGAGACTGTCTGCATCTTTCAAAAAAGAAACAAAATATGCATTACATTTTCCTAAAATATAAATGCTCAGATGAACGTTCCACAAAGTCTGTACTTTCTAAACGTGAGTAACATCGACGAAAATTATCCTGTATAAAAGGTAACATATTCTCTGCTAGTCAAGCAAGCAATACACATTGTGAACCTGCCGCCTTGCGATATAGGAAAAGCAGGCTTGGGGAGAGATGTTAGACACTGGTCACTAACTGTGACTGGGAAGAAAAGTTCAAGCGAAGAATCAGTGAAGTCAGATTCAGAATATCAACACACGTATCCTCAGGTGAGGGTTAAAAGAAAACAGATCCAGTATTTTGTACGTGCTGCATGAGAACACAACAGAACCCTTGTCATAGGCACCCGATAGTTACGGCACACGCATCCAACCACAGTAGAATGCGATTACCTTTGGGCTTTTCTAAAAGTCTCTGGCACGTTTCTTTGACCTTGGTAAAGAGTTCGGAGCCCGCCAGCTTTTTAGACACCCCGACTCTCAGCATGACAGCTCCGGGCGTGAACTTGAGAAGCGCAGCCCCAGCCTCTCGCGGCTCTTTTGGATGCTTTGGCATGAGACCAGACCAGTCCACATCTATCACATCCAACGGATCTGGAAAAGGGGAAGAACAGGGACCCCTTTACACCAGAAATGGTATTCTTGTTATCGACAGGAAATACAAACTGTAGAACACAAAAACTATTAAATAACAAGTACTTTAAACCAAAATTTTCATATTCTTAAGATGAAATCCTTTCTATTCACACCAATATGTAGACCCCAAAAATCTTTACGAATAAAAAACCCTCCTCACCAAAAGAAAACAGGCAAGCATAGAAAAACCCAAGCAAACTCATTCTTACAAATAACTCATTAATTTGCTTGAGAGATCCCAATGAAAGCATTTCATTATTTCCCTAAGAATAATATGTCTGACATTTGAAAGTTGGCATGAAAATCCTTGCATGGGATAAATCCAGGCATCTCGTTTGCATGCATGTGAGCATACATGTGCGCCCATACACAGCTTCACTTTTTAAAAACAGTTCGTTATGAAATTACTTTATAAATTAGACAGTTGCTCTTACTAATATTGAGAACAAATCCAACTGACAAGGAGCAGTTGAGGAAATTAACAAAATAATGTTCTCTTTAGAAAAAACACACAATAGATAATGATTACATACGTTCTACATTAGTAGGAAAAATGATGAAATACAAGAGCAAGTCTAAGTCAAAATAAAATGTAATACTCTACATACCCAGACAAAGCAAAGATCCTCACCATGATTAAAAGGGAAAAAAAAGCCAGCAACAAAAGACTTAACTGGGGTGATAGTCAGAAGAGTGAGCTCTGGCAAGGCATTAAGTACTAAAGGTAAAAATATTCACTGCATTTAGAAAACTGATGCAAAGAGTATAGAACTGGTGTTCAAATACAATTTCAATCAACTCTTTATACATTTCCGAGCAGTCATTTCAAAGCTGGTTTGTGCACCACAGCTGTGCAGCTCTGCACCATATTCCTACCACCCAGAACACTGCTAGACGCTCAGTATTTGGTTAGATTCCAAGTTATTTAAAATCTGAATCTTAAACTCCAAAAAGGAAATCTGGCAATTTTGGTTTTTTTTTTAAATGTAAGTCTCTTCCCAATTCATAGGCAAATTCTCATTAAAAATGAAGATAAGCCCTGGCTGGTGGCTCAGTGGATTGGCACTGGCCTGCAAACCCAAAGGTCTCTCTGGTTCAATTCCCAGCCAGGGCAACATAACCAGGTTGCAAGCCAGGTCTCCAGCCAGGTCCCCAGCTAGAGGCAGGTGAAAGGCAACCACACATGGATGCCTCTCTCCCTCTGTGCCTATCTCCCTTCCACTCCCTCTAAAAATAATTAATAAAATCTTAAAAAAAAAATTCTATCTCCCTGGCTGGTGGCACAGTGGATAAGGCACCAGCCTACAAACCCAAAGGTCTCTCTGGTTCGATTCCCAGCCAGGGCAACATAACCAGGTTGCAACCCAGGTCTCCAGCCAGGTCCCCAGTGGGAGGCAGGTGAAAGGCAACCATACGTGGATGTTTCCCTCCCTCTCTGCCTGCCCTTCTCTCTAAAAATAATGAATTAAAAAAAAAAAAAAAAAAAAAAAAATCTTTACAAGAAAAGAATAAAAAAGAGCACAGCATTTTTATTAACTTTTCAATGACTCTAATTTTCATTTTATTGGCCTTCCAATAGTAATTAAATACAACAGGAAAATTCTCACTACCTTTCACTACTGGTTCTTACAGCAGGAACATACCGTCCTACCAGACAACCGCACTTTCGTGTCACCCACGCTGCTGCTGCTTACCTGGCATCTTCTCCTCGTCCTGCTGGTCCTCCCTCTTTTCTGCGTCACCCGCCAAGATCTCATCTAGCTCGTCGTCGCTGATGGGCTCGTACCCTTCTCCAGCGCCAGACCCGAGCGAGTGAGCATCGTCCAGCTTGGAGTCTTCGTCTCCTGCTGGTTAGAAAAATTGATTTCATGTCAGAGAGATCATCGGAGGAAAGAACGGCTAATTCAAACTGAAGACGTAGAGGCTGCGTGCACTATAAAAATGAGAAAAGCATTTTCATCACTAAAAAATGACATTTCTCATCATTCAAATAATGTGTTAATTCCAAAAGAAAATTGAAAAATTCAATCAGTCAAATTTAATTTTAATGGCAAGAACACAATATGGGCAGCTGTAACAAAACAGGTTATATGATTACAGTTAAAATATACGAGAAATAAAAGCTAATGTGTTAATGTTATGTGGTGTTAATTTCACCACATAACATTCAAAAGAACTCATTAACTTCTGTATCTAACTTTTTAAAAACTTTCAAGCTTATTAATAAAAGTTGTTTGAAACTTTAAATTTAGTTTGTAATATTCAGTTCACATGAAGGATTTTATAGCTTTGAGGTAAAAATGTAAAAGTGCCATTAATTCTCCCTATTTTCGCAATTCATCTTCCCGGTCCCAATGTTATCTATTACTTAATAAACAATTTTATAAAGAATGCTGTAATACAATTTTAACACATTTTTATTGGTACTATTAGTGTATGTTCTATTTCTTTATCAACTTTTCTCAACCACCTCGTTTCTTGGTAAGTTAGCTGTGAGCTTAAATTACCCTAAAATTACAGATCTTACTTAATATTTCTAAATCATTAGCTATCAATACAATTTACTGAGTTCACAACACTAGTTTTCAAGATATAGCAGTATGCTTTAGAGATAAGCCTGCAGCAAATAAACGGAGACGTTTCTAATCATTCTAATAATTTTCTAGCCTTTGATTCTATAGTACTCTCCCCATACCCTTACCAATTTACTTATAAGCAACTTTAATAACTTCATTTTACAAATACGTATCTATAAATGTTAAGTGCAAATGCAGGACTTTTAATTTTTCAATTTTACTAAACTCCCACTTTAAGCAAATAGAATGCTTCACCTCACAGTAGGTACTTCACCTATAGATTCCCATGCTGTGTTCTCAACGACCACAGCTGATGAATGACTTAGGAAAATGGTCACAAGAGAACTATTACGATCATTTGTTTCACTGTATTCAATGATACCCAAGGTTCACCTCCAATAAGTACTATGGCTTACAAACTGATGCTACTTAAACTCAAAAAATGAGAGGAACTGAAGAATGTTGAGGTAGTGTTTTTGTCAAGTAGAAAATACACGCAATGGATGGCATACTGGACTATTTAATCAGATAACCAGAAGAAGTTACTCTGGGCCCACTGCTACATGGCAAACAGAGAACAGGAAACTGTTTCCGCTTATGCATCGGTTTTCTGGGTCTGGAGGAGGACAGGCTACGTCAGGGCTACGGTGTGAGTGCTGGCACCAGAGCTGGACGGGGCTGTGGAAGCAGGATTTCCAGATTCTCAGAGAGCCGTAGCTGCTGTTGTCCGGGCTAGAATTCACCAAAGAGTAAGAAGGAGGGCAGGCCGTATAGGCACACACGTCTGCATTTACCTGCCACTGACGTGTCCCTGTCCCAGGAGTGACAACAAAGTAATGAAAGCTACGATAGTTCGCAAAGGAGCACTGTATCGTGGAGAGAAAGCCAAATTATTATACAGTTATCGAGTGCAGGGATGCCACATAAGATGTACTAAAAGTGCCATGTCCATTTTCAAAAGAGCCCTTAGCAGAGGCGGCTTCTTAGCAGAAATAGCCCATCAACTGGGACGTGGCATTTGAGTAAAAAGACAAAGGGGAAAGGGGTCCAGGAGACAATGGGAGAAGCAGAGGCACAGAAGGCTGAAGAACGCCGACTCCCGCAGGCGGAGGGAGGGGGGCGGCTGGGGGAGCTGAGGGTCCACACGGGCCCTGGCTCTTCGCTGGGAACGGGGAGCACCAATGGTATTCTCCTGCCCACCTGTCATTAAATGCAACTCTGGGGAGCGTTACTGGTTCGTGCGTTAGTTCTCAGGCTGCCCTAGAAAATGGGACCCCCCCCCCCCAGGAATTTTTCGAACCACTCTGAACCAAGAAGTCACTTCACTATTTCATGCAGCCTGATCTGAACCAAGTCTACCTTGGTAATACTAGAGGAGAGCCCATTTTAACACGACTTTGCCTTTGAAAACCTACTTCTCTGAACAACAGTGGAGTGCATCGGTACGTTTGCCAGACTCCCTTGGAAAGGGAAACTCCCTCCGCAATGGAAACAGGCACGCGGCGGCCAGCCTGCCGCAAAGCCCGGGCTCACCTTCCGCGCTCTCGGTTCGCTCCGCTTTGCGCACGTCCTCCAGCCCCGGCCCGGGCCCCGGCTCCCTGTCCAGCCTGTCTCTCTCCGAAGCTGCCGGGTCCCGGGAGCTGCCCTCCATGTCGCGTTCCTGCTCGGGCTCCAGTTTTGCTTCACCCCGTTTCACAGGCTCCATTTGGGAAGAACTCTCCGAAGCCCTGTCCCTGTCCCTGTCCCTCTCCAAGGGATCAGAAGTGAGCCTCTCCCGCTCCCTGTCCAGGTCCCTCCTCTTGTCCCGCTCGCGCTCCCGTTCCCGCAGCCTGTCCCGGTCCCTGCTCCGCGACCAGTCCTTCTCGGGGTCTCGCTCCCACTCGCGTGGCCTCGGGCCCCGCCTCTCTCTCTCCCGCTCCCTGTCGTGCTCTGGCCGGTCCCGCTCTTGAAGCCTGTCCCTGCTATCAAATGACCCGGACCTCGAGTGGACCTGCCGATCGGACTCCGGAGAGCTTCTCCTAGAACTGTGGCTCCTGGAATCCCGACGATCTGAAATGAGCACACCACGAGTTAACATGTAAAACAAGTAAAATATGTAATTCCCAGGTCTTTGAAAGCTTACAATTGGTCTTTTTCTATACTTAGTGCTACTTATCCACAGATCTCATTTAAAGAAAAACTGATCTCTCAAAGTGCTAAGTCAAATATCTGGAACAGTCCTGGCTGGTGGCCCAGGTGCCTGGAGCGCTGTTCTGCATACACAAGAGGGCAGGTGTGGTCCCCAGCGAGGGCTCGGGAGGAAGGCGGCCAATCGATGTTTCTATCTCACATCGTGTTTCTCTGTTCCTTCCTCTAGTACATCTAGGCCTGATGGACATATCCTTGGGTGAAGATTTTAAAAAAAAAATGAAATATGCAAAACTCATTTCCTTATTTCCACTATAACCACAAACTATCTTCAAATAAAGTACATAAAATGGTTATGTGTGAGGAGAAGAGGTCACTTCTTTATCAGATCCCCTATCTCCCTGCTCGGTTTCCTGTGGTCACGAGAATCAGTTGGCTGCTGGGAGTTGAAATCTTGATATTAAGCATAATGACATCACTGAGTGGACTTTTGCTACAATGTTGTACGAGTGTGGGAACAGCTAACATTTTGGAGAGACGCTCAACTTCTCCAAGTTTCCTGCCCCTGAGGGCAGGGCATCGGTCCCAATTCGGCACCGCGCAGGACGCCGCCCGGGCCCACTACCTGAAGAAGCGCTCCGGCCGGGCTCCCCGCGCTTCAGCTGGTCAATCCTGGACTTCCTCTCCCCCGAGACCTCCAGGCTCTTGGGCTTGTCTCTGTCCCGGGAGCCGCTGTGCAGCGCCCTCTTCCGACCGCTCTGCTCGTCGCCGCCGCGGGGGGCGGCGTCGCTGGACGGGGAGCGCGGCCGGCCGGTCACGGGGCCTCTCGCGCTGCGGGTGCTGCCCAGGCTGCGGCTCCGCTGCGGGCCCGCGGGCGTGCGGTGCGAGGCGTCTTCGGCGGACAGGGGCGGCGCCTCCGCTCTTTCCGCCCGCGCTCGGTGGCCTTTCCTGTGCGGGTCCTCGCCGGGGCCGCCCGCGGCCGCGCTCAATGGGCCGGTGGCGGCGCCGCCAGAGGGGCCGAGAGCAGCGGCGGACAGAGCGGCAGCGGCGGCCGCTGGGGGCGGCGGGGGCGGGAGAGCCGCGGGGGAAGGGGCCCTGCCCGCCGCGGAGCCCGCACCGGCCTCCAGCCCCTCGGAGCGGTCGGGCACGTCCTCGTCCGACCAGTCGCTGAAGGTGGCCTCCTCCCTCCTGGGCGCGTCTTCGGCCGGCCCGCCCTGACCGTTGGCTACGCCCACCGAGCCCGGCTTGGCCGCCAGCGGCGGGGTGCGCGGGCCTCGCCTCCGCTTGCCCTGCGGGGCGGCCTCTTCCTCCGACAGGTCGGAGTCCCCTCTGGATCTCTTGTGCTTCTTCTCCGCGCTCTTCTTCTTCTGTCCTTTCTTGGGAGAAAACACGGGGCCGTCCTCCGAGGCCGGCTCTGCGTTGCCTCTCTCCAGTCCAGCATCATCCTCTTTCTTCTTTTTTATAGGCTTCTTCTGAATTTTGGCTTTTCTCTTGCTCTCATCATGAGCGTCACAGGCATCGCGGTCTTCGGACGGCCGGTGCCCCAGCAAGTCCTGGGCCCGGGCTCTGGTGCTCTCCAGGCCTTCCGCCGGCTCCCTCTGCTTGTCTCCAGAAGAGACCTTCTCTTTGGGCTCTTGCTCTTCGTAGCGCCTGGAACTCTCTTTCCGCTCCGGCTTGCGGTCTTCCTCTTTCCACCTGCCCGGCCTGTCTTCCGGGAAGTGCGACGGACTGACAGAATGACATTCTTGGGGTCGGACGACCTGGCTCAGGAGCCTGTGTCTCTCATCTGCACAAAAAGGTAGTCACACTGTCAGCAGGTTAACAAGCTTGCATGCTTCATACAAGTAATGTTTCATTCTCATTTTAGAAAGGCAATTATTTCCGTAAAAGTACATCTCTACGGCCAAGAGGAGGAAGTGACAGTGCCATTATGACGACAGGGCTGGATTTCTAACACCCTTTAGTCACGCGGAAGACACCCAGAGGCCGCAGAGCAAGAACTGCAACCTTCACTCATCACTTCCCACTAACATCAAAGACCGTCTCACGGCCACAAACGAGTGTGTACAGAGATGAAGAACGGGCTCCGCTCACTTTTATCGTCCCCACTGTTGTAGGTGTCGCTGTCCGGAGAATGCTCTCGCCGGCGCTTCGGTGACTGGCGAGGGCTAAGGCTCCCCTCGTTCCTACAGCGTTTCCTAAATCGGACAAATGTAATTCATGAATTCTAGGAGGTGAAAGCGATTTCTTGACTATGTTTTTTACTGTTATTTCTTCACTATAAATAGAATATACTCTCTAACTGGGATAGCAATATTGTCAGAGCTCTACCACACAAAGGGCAGTCAGCACCTTTAATAAAGTTCTTCAATGGTCAAGACTTACAACTGTGAACTTAAACTTCACAACAACATACCTTCCTTTCTTCGTTATACATGTAGACTCACTCAACTGAAAATCATAAATACTGCAAGGAGGGAACAAAAAGCAGAGGACTCAATACTAAAACTTTACTTCATATTTTTATACTTCATGTTGGAAAGCCAAATGAAAAAATATCAACGTTAGTCAAAAGGATGAGTTCGACTTACAGCCACGTTACTTACTATGCGACCTGAGGTAAGTTTCTTGAAGTCACTGAGTTTTAGTTTTTTCACCAGAGACTGGGTGGGGGGAGTCCATCCCATTAACTTATAATGAGGAATAAATTAGTTACATTAGAAGCCCAGCACTAGGCACTTTGTGTAAAAATTATTTTTCTCTTCTTAGAACTAAGCCACTTGCTTGGTGACAAATGAATAAAATAATTCATAGGTTCATCACATTTCCTGTTATTTAGCTGACCTTTAAATAGGTGGTGATTTCTATCTGGGTACTGAAGCTATTCTGGTGTTTTCCTGGAAGTTTGTTAACATTTGGCCACCTACCTTTCCCCAGCACTGTGGGTTACTGAACACCCCGGTCAGGAGTGGAGCTGCGATTCCAGGGCAGCCAGGGGGTGGAGGTGAGCGCAGGTGCCCAGCAACCGTCACCTGAGGCGCCTCCCACCTCTGGCACCATGCCCACCCCTTCTTTCCACCTGGCCCGGTGCAGTGACTCGCTACGCCAGGGGAATGTGCTGAAGGGACAACAAGCAGGTCTGGAGTGTTAGACCTGAAGAGGCATCGCAGATTCTGCTTTTGCCTGCTTGCTACGTTTCTACCATCCTACGTAAACGCAGCGCTTAGGCTACTGGGGGCAAGATCATGCGAAGGATAAATGAAATGCCCTGACCAACAGCCGCCAGTACTCGCCCCCGTGAGGGAGGCCACTGGAGGTCACTCAGACCCTGAGGAACTGCCGTGTTGACTCCTGAGCTTTTCGTGAGAAGTGGATACATCAGAACATATCAAAGGTAACCCTAGACTTCCCAGGTACGTGAGCAAATTCTTTTGGTTTCAGAGAAAGGAGAAAATGCCAAGATGTATTTATGAAATAATAACACGTTTCTGTCCCACCCAGGATGCCCCTGCCTCTGGCCCCCAAAGTCAGGCGGCGCGGTACAGGGACGCCCTGGGCTCTGAAAGGCTGAAGGCTGCAGTAGCCTGGTGGGGGCGACCTCCGGTGCCTAGAACACAAAGCTCATGAGGGGTGACCAGGAACAGCACAGGCAACTGCCAACTCCATGAACTTGTCATACGTGAACGTGACGCAAGTTCAATGATTCTATCACTTTTACATTGGCTTCCTTTAAAAACAAGTCTATAGCAGGTGAATAAGCCAATGTGCCAGCAAAAACGTAGTTTAAGGATTACGTTCCCTGCATACACAGATTGAGAATGAAAAAATTATTTTTCCCAGACAACTAAAGTTTTTAACACCCATACAATGAAACTGAAATACAGGAAAACATGGAGATGAAAAAGAATTAACAAGGCACTAGGGGCACACTCAAAACCATTCAATAAGCTTTCCGAATTCTTTACTGAAATGCAACTTTAAAAACTGACGTGCAGTCCCTGGCTGGCGGCTCAGTGGAGAAGGCGCCAGCCTGCGAACCCAAAGGTCGCTGGTTCGAGTCCCAGCCAGAGCACCTAACCAGGTCTGCAGCCAGGTCTGCGGCTGGAGGCAGGGGAAAGGCAACACACATGGATGCTTCTCTGTCTCCCTTCCCCTCTCTAGAAAGAATGAATGAACCCTTGAACCAGGCCCCACGTGCAATCATGCTCACTTCGACTTCCTCTCGTCGTGCCCGTCGCGCAGGGCCCTGTCTTCTCGGACGTCTTCCCGCTTGTCCCGGCGGTCCTCCCTGCGGTCCTCCCTGCGGTCCTCCCGGCCCTTGTCCTTGTCTTCCCAGTCCCGCTGGCGCTCCCGCTCTTTCTCCCGCTCTCTGGCTCGCTCCCGCTCCCGCTCCCTCTCCCGCTCTCTCTCCCGCTCCTCCCGCTCCCGCTCCTTCTCCCTCTCCCTCTCCCGCTCCCGCTCTCTCTCTCTCTCCCTTTCCCTCTCCCTCTCTCTCTCCCGCTCGCGGTCATGGTCCCGCTCCCGCTCGCGGTCCCGCTCTTTCTCCCGCTCTCTCTCCCGCTCTCTCTCCCGCTCCCTTTCCCTTTCCCTTTCCCTTTCCCGCTCCCGCTCCCGCGCCCGCTCCCTTTCCAGCTCCCGCTCCTTCTCCCGCTCCCGCTCTCTGGCCCTCTCGTCCCTCCGCTCGTCCGCCCTGTCTACCCTCCGCTCCTCTCTTCGTTCGTCACGCTCAAGCTCGTCACTCCTCCCCTGATGTCGAACTGGTGAGCTTGGTCTTTGATCTACAATGAAAACCAAGTTTTGTCAGTGATTAACTTGACAGGTAACCTCCTGATAAGACAGCATGGCAGATCTGACACTTCATCTGTGTACAAGGTCACAGTGGCAATATGTATCAACCAGGTTCTAGCTTTTAAGTTAATCATTCGATAATCACCCCTAGATGTTAAAAATGGTTTTTCTTACAGGTAATTTCCATTCGCCCTCTACCATGTTTCTGCTCCCCACCCGCCCTCCCGCTGATTCACCTTTGATCTTCCTCTGCACGCCCCCTGCCCTACCTCCAGCCCCCTGCTCCAACCCCACTTTCTGCCATCTCTACCCTTCACCTCTGATCTTCTCTGTCCCCCCAGCAGGACCTGAGAACACTGGTGGCAAAGGATAGGGGCAGCAGGAGGTGTAGAACATAGGAGCTGAAGGAAAAAAAAAATTTCCCTCGTAAGTCACACCTCTAATGTCAGCAAAAATATATACACATCAAAGTGCAGCTAATATGTGAAGAAAATATAGTAGAACGAAACAAGTATTTGTTGCTGCAATACCAAGTTATTATAAACTAAAATACTAAGGGTATTGGCGCTTTGTAATCTTGAAATAATCAAATCTAAATTATTTCTAAAGTGATAAGCTGATAACTGACTCTAAGAAGTTTAAAGTTTGATTATATAATTGATTACTCCAATGAAGGTGCTTTTCTTAGAACATTAACTGATAATCTCACATTATACATATATACTTTTTTCAACTCATGAATCATATAAACACAGAGAAAATTAATGCAAGATGCCCAGATGGCCATGAGCAGGAAATATAAAAAGTGTACGGAAAGGGCATGACTTCCTCCATGGAGCCATTTCAGAAGACAGTTCAGCGTGGTGGGCTCAGGTTACTATGATGTTACGTAACACTATCCCTTCATTAGAACGGTCATACCAGCATGCAGCCAACAGCAGATTCATAGGTGGCATGTCTAACATGAACTGATCAAGCAGAATAATTTTAAGATATTTTTAGGGAAGGGTTCAATATATTAATTTGAATTTGCTTTACACAAATTAAGAATTACTTCTATTTACTGCTCAGAACAAAAGTTCCTAAAATGGTCACGTTAAAACAAAACTTTGCCCAGCCCCGTTCTTCCTCTCCTCCTTAGGAACACCGACACTGTGGGGACGCGCATCTGCTAATGTCACAGGACGGGCAAGCGCGTCAGAACGTTACAGCTAGAAGTCAGTTCTCTTTAAATGCCTTTTTGCTTCTGCAGAAACCACTGTGAACTTAAAATTTAAATGGCTTTATCGCACTATTCTTTTTGGTTCCTGGATGCTATGTGACTGAATTCTGGATCTGGGGGTCATACTATGATCACAGTGATAAAGAAAGTGCTGAAACAAATTTAATCCTGCAGCCTGTAGTAATAAGGGTATAGCCTACTTCACTTACTTTTTTGACATGCATAAAGTCTATTTTCCCATCCAAAATGACAACGTTCTTTACTTCAAAGAAAGTAGAAAGACTGTAGAGCACTACTTTAATGTCTCAACTATTTTCTCTGCTTTCCCCCAGGATGTGTTCTTTGCAGATGAGCTCCTTGTCATGTATTTCCTTTGTCTTGATGAGCGACACACCCGCTCTTGAACCTGGAAATCTCTGAGCCCATCAGGTTTGGGCACAGGCAACTTCACTCTCAAAATATGCCCCTCCCCCACGCTGGTACCAGCCCAGGATCCTGAGCCCTCCTTAGACGTCTGCCCCATCAACAGTCCACCTGGGTGGCATCCCTGGTCTTCTGTCTCCTCCCTGACTCTTACACTTTTTTAAAGAAAACTCTGTTCTTGCATCTGCTTAAAAGCCATTATCTTATAGGCCCTGAAATGGCAATTAAATAAAAAATACTTAGCCAGACCTAGAGACAAACAGCCTGGCCTGTGAACTCCGCTCGGTCCTCTTCCCGGGTTCCTTCCTGCTCTGCCAGTCCCAGCACACCTCCACCATGACCCCACAACGCTTTCTACTTTAAACCCTGCACTTCTCCCAGTCTCGGGCCTGCAGGTGCCACACCCTCTCCCTGCAGGAGTAGCCTCTGCTACTCCTCTCAGCCAACTCTGACTGTCCTGCAGACCCTAAGTCAGATGTCCCCTATTTAGGAAGCTTTCTTGGATTTCCTTGAGTTGTTCGCTCCTTTGTCTTCCCAGAGAATGGTATATAGCTGCAGAATTGACCCCGCTTTGCTCGTCTGTGTGTTTTCCCATGAGCCCGTGAAGAACCAAAAGACTTAGAATCCTGAGCACAGACAAGGTGCCTGGGCACCTCAATTGCCCTTAACCTCCCTACCGGCCACCTACCCCAGTCACACTGGCCTTCCTTCGAACCCTAAAGACACGGAGCCTTCCATCGCGGGCCCGGCTCACACGCTGCCCTGCGCACAGAGCGCCTCCCCTCCAGCTCTGCAGTGCCAACCCTTCGGTTGTGGCCGGGCTCTGCGCCCACACTGCTGCATCCGAATTCCCACAACCGCGCCACCCAGAGTTTAAAATAAAAACCTCTCTCTTATCCTTTACTTCTGTTGGGGCCTCGTGTTGTCTCCCTGACAACACTGAATAACTGTTCATTTCGGGCATCATCTTCACCACTATTAAGTGCCACAAGCACAAGGACTGCTGGACTCCCACGTTGCAAAGTGTGTGGGAACTCAGTCAACACTTGCAGAATGTGTCATGGACCTCAAAAATATTCCTCTCTCCATCGCACAAATGACATGTATGCAAGTAGTTACATAGTGAAACAGAAAAAGACAGAACCCGCAGTTAGAGAACCTAAGTTGGGACTTTAGCTCCGACACTTACTTCTCTGTAATACTGGAAAAATCACTACCCTTCTCTTAGCCCAAAGCTTTTAAATTATAAAGCATATATTTTCTTATACCTATATACTCATTGAGATATTGTATAGGTAAATGGACTTTAAAGGATTTAAAAAATTCTCTGACAATATTGTAAGTGATATTAAGTCAGAGAAAAAAAATAAAGCAACTATCCAAGTTCTTGGTATCTTAATGCATTATGTGGTTGAACTAAATATAAAACTGAAACCAAATGCTACTAGTAAATTCAGGCATTACATGAGAAACCCCTGAGCTAGGATATGAAACTAGGAAAAGAAAAAAATCAAGCATTACCAGGACACTGCGTAAAGAGAGGTGTATCAACATTAGGGAAGAAACAACTTCAGATACGAACATACACACTCCAGCCTCCTTGGTGACTAAAGAAACCACACGCGGCCTTTGACCAAGTGCTCAAGGCTAACCCTACCCAGCCCAGCCCAGCCCGCTCCTGGTCCCACCTGCGCCCTCGCCTCACCCGCACCCTGCGTGCACTGTGTTTTGGGGGCACCCTCCTGCTCTCAGTCCTACCACATCAGGACACGGTGTTGCCACCTGATTCAGCTCCCTGTGAAGCATCGGTACTTGACCCCCTACCCCGCCAAGCTCCGTGCTCACACTCTAGTAAACCTGACTCTAGGGACTAGCCAAGGCTGCTGACACTTTCATCAACTCTCAAATGGTCAAGGCCCTGATACATACTGGCAATAAAAGCTTGTGAAAGTACTTATCAGCCTTACTGGCTTCTAGTAACCTTGCTACAAAATGGATTTAAGAGATCACTGGTACGAGTAACAGAAAACGCTCAGCTTAAGGTAAATAAGGTAAAATTAGCTAAAGCAAATGTTACATCTTCCCAGGAAGGGACATGACACTAGAAAATCACCAGGACCTCTCAATCTTGTTTTTCTCCTGTCACTCCTCAGCAGACTTTAAGAAACTGCCCATCGCAGCCAATGAGCAAGGGCCAGGACACTGATAAGAAGGGCGAAGTGTCCCCAGAATAAAAAGTGCCTGGAACGGCACCTACAACCATACTGTTGAAGGATGTGATCCTCCTGGTTCAGGTGCCGCCCACCACCGGCCCGGAGGCAGTGTTCATATCTCTGCCCACACCGAAGGAGCAAGGACAATGACATGGATAAATGCAATAGGTTCAAATGTGCCAATGAGCCAGTGTCTGGAGGAGGCCTTATATCGAAAATGAAATGATCACTGTTCTTTACAAAGAACCCACCCCCGATCCGTGCTGGCCACTGTCCCCAAAGCCCCAACAGACCTCTCTCCCTGTTGTCCCGGCGGTCTCGCTCCCCGTGTCTTCTCTCGAAGGAGGGGTCCCTCGGTGGGTCTCTGCTGTCCCTTTCAGGGTACCTGTCTCTTTCAGGATAGCTACTCCGTGTCTCCCAACTCTCGTGATAGCCGCTACTGCTACTGTGACCATCAACTTGAGAAGCTCTTGTGCCACGGCTTCCTACACAAAGCAGATCCACGCAAATGTTTACACATGCACTTTATTCAACAGGTTTCATCAGCTGCAATCTTTCCTAACAAAAAATTTTTACAAAGGTCAAAGGTGTCTTTTCTCTCATTCGAAAGCAGGCTTTATCATTGATGAAAAGAACTGTGGTCAGAACAGCTAAGATGTCTAATAATTGCCTTCGTTAAGCTAAGTCTCAGTTACCTGAACCTGTAAGGAAATTAAAGAGCAAGAAGACACATTTCAATTAGCCCCCGAAACAACAAAGTAAAAAATATAACCTACTGATTCATATCTAATTCACAGAAATATCGTAACAGAAAACATGGGTACGTATTATTGCTTTGATTATAGTTCATGGTAAAAACATTCTAATCGAGCCAACACGCTTCGCCAACACTAAGTGTGCGGAAGCTTCATTTTCACAGCCTCTTCTCTCCTGGCCAAGTACTGGGGGCCCTGACAGCTTTCAGCGATCATTTAATTTTCACCATTAAATGAAGTGGCACAGCATCCGAACCGTGGAGTGCTACACAGAAAACTACGGGCACGTTAACAACCCAGACGAACCTCAAGGAAATCATGCTGAATAAAAAAGCCAATTTCAACAGGTGGCTGCCCAGAGCAAGGGACAGGGGAGGGGACTTGGGCTGTGGTAATGCAAGGCTACACAGCAACGAAAGAAAACAGTATACTGGTTCCTAAGAAATTTTTAAAAATACACACCCAAAAGAACTGAAATCAGGATCTGGAAGAGATATCGGAACTCTCATGCTCATTACAGCATTATCCACAATGGCCGAGAACCACCTAAACGCCCATCGACAGATGAACTGATTAGGAAAATGGGGAACGTACGTATAATGGAATTATTATTCAACCTTAACTCAGGAAATCCTGCCACAGGCAACCATAGGAATGAACCTGGCGGATGTTATGCTTAGTAAGGTAAGTCAGACAAATACCGCCTTCTACCACTTACATGTGAAATCTAAACCAAACTCATAGAAGCAGCGAGCAGAAGGGTGGTGCCCAGGGCTGGAGGGAGAGGGAAACAGGAGGTGTCAAAGGATATGAAGTTCCAGCCACACAAGCTGACAGAGGCCTGTAGACCTACTGTGTGGCATAAGCCTACAGCTGGTGATGATGGATTAGAAACTCAGGTTTTATGTTAAGCATTGTCAAGATCCTCTATGTGATGGTGGGAGGCGGTTTAAACACTAAAGCATGCACATGTTAGTCACTCTGACACCATCCACTTTGAAAGCCCTCCTCTGTAGCCCCACTGTAATCACCATTTTCCCGCACACCATGCACGAGAGATGACCTCTGCCGGCAGCTTTCCTGTCTCGCACCCCCCAAGCCTGCCGGCAGGATGGAGCACCACGCAGCCTCTCGGTCAGGACCCCCTGACCTTCTCTACCTTAGCTCACAACTCATCACACATTCAATTAATTGAAAACTGCTTTAACAAAACAGTGATAACGAAAGTTCAAGTAATATTTAGAAAACGTACGTGAGGAGATTCGTAATTTCTAGATAAGCACACAAGACAATCAACTGCCAAGTCAAAAACCTCACCCTTTTCCGGCAGCTCCGGGCCCCGCCCCCGACTTCTGCCCACGCGGTCACTGCGGATTTCACTCCGGGACTCATTTCTGCAGTCGCTCCTGAACTCCGAGCGGGAGCTCTCTTCTCGCACGTGGCTTCTGCCGTAACCTCGCGACTCTTCCTGGTACGCGTCCTCCTTCCGATGAGCCTCGCGGCCGTCGCGGTCTCGACAGTCGTGGGTGTCGCGGGTGGACCGCGCCTCCCGGGGGTCTCGGCCCTCCCGGCCGTAGTCTCTCAGCTCCCGGGGGTCCCGGATGTCCCTGCAGTCCCTCAGCTCCCGCCGCTCCCTGGTGTCTCTCCGGTCCCGGCCGTCCCGAGGCTCCCGGTCTTCCCTGTGGTCTCTGGAGGAGCTGGGGTCCGGCTCGTACTCCCGGTCCTCCCTGGCATCCTTTTCCCGGTCCCTTTTGCCTCTAGTCTCTGTAATGCAATTTTGGAAATCACAATTCATTTCTTTCACAAAATTTTGGGAAATGAAACAATGTTTAATATGAAGGCTTCAAGAATTTATTACAATGTAATTCACGTTCTTTGCAGAAAAGGAGAAAGCATGGGTCAGGTAAGAAAATTAAATCCACCCGCAAGCAAAGTTCCAAAGGTCATCTCACTGGCACCTCGAGAGCTGTCTGCACCGGGAAGCTGGAAGCGCTGCCCCTGCCGCAGTTCACCCCCCACCTGAAACAGGCTGCCCTCCCCGGCACGGACCACTCCCTTACAAGCCACTGGGAGAGGCGGAGGCCCACAGACGTGCCTCACCCTCCCAAACATCAGGTGGGGCAGGACCACCCACAACCAGCAAACGAGCAAAGCACTTCAGAGTGGTCTGCACTGAGTAAACTGACTGGCAAAAAATACTGAGTCTCCCTTTCTTGGGCTATTTAGTAAAACCTTTAAAGCGTTCTCCACTTTAAGCACTTTTATAAGATTTCACAGGAAAATTAGCAACCTCGTTAAAAAGCTGGACCGAGCGCACTGGTAGTGAACCCAAACTTGTCACCGCATAAAAGGAGAGACAGAGACGCGGAGCTCAACGGCTTAGCCAGCAGCATGCGCCACGGGAATGTGCGACAAGGATGGGGAGCTGGCCTTCAGCTGGGCCTAGGGGACACGGACGGGTGACAGCGCAGCCCTCAGGTGCCGTCAGAGTGGGCAGGAGCACCTCAAAGACCAAACCCGCCCTTCAACCACCAGGCTCCTCCGGGAGCTGCTCGCAGCCGGGGGTGGCAGCTTTGCTTCCGGGACTTGTCAACTGACCTCTAGATTAAAACGCCTCTGATGCTTTAAACTCAGCCCTCTGGTTTACTGCTTTGCTTTCCTTCACCGCCTTTTAAAGAACCTTTTAAAGCAAGCACTAAGCCACGAGAAGGATGTACTAAGAGTGAAATGGCTAAGACCTTCTCGAACGTTGGGTACTCGAGGAAACACCTAGGAGGAAGCGCCCACCTGGCAGGGGCACATGCTGACCGACACCGTGGCAACAGCCCCGGCCGCAGGCCTGGAGCCCTCCGGGGGCTCTCTCCCTACCCCAGCTCTCCTCCGCCCTTCCTGCGGCAGGAGCTGGAGGCCCACGTGGTCAGGGACACACCTCCCTGGCGGCTGGAGGCCCCACCCCAGGCGCCCTTCATACCCTCCCGGCGCTCGTGCCGCCGCTCGTGACACTGCGAGGTGCGACACTGCGAGGTGCGCTCGCGGTCGGGCCTCCCCTTCTCGCGCGCTGGAGAGCGGTGCCGCGGGGGGCTCTGCTTCCTCGGGGAGGCCAGGGAGTGGGAAGCGGGGTACGGGGAGGCGGAGCGGCGCAGAGGCGGAGTCAGCGTCCTCGGGTAGGCCGGGGAAGGCGTTCTCTTCCGGCGAGGGGACGGCGAATGCCTCTGGACAGACGACCCCGACTGCGAGGAGGAAGAGTGGTGGCGGGAGGACACGGGCGAGCGGTGCGGGCCCGACGGGGAGGCAGACCTGCGGGGGGCAGACAGCGTTGGTGAGAAGAGGGGCAGAGCCTGCGCTTCCAGCCAAAGGAGAAGCTTGTTTTCAAAACAAAACCGCCCTACACGTCCAAGTGTGAGTAATTCCTCCCTCTGAACCGCTTTTGATGGCAGGCTACATCTCACTTCCCGATCCCCAACCTCTGCTGGCACTAGCATCACCAGGCAGCTCTTCAAACTAGACGCCCAGCTCTCTCCCCACACTACGTAAGCAGGACGTCTGGGGCTGGGACGGGCACCCGCACATTTTAAAGCCTCCCAGGTGATTCCAATGTGCAGCCAAGTTTGGTCATGAGACCTGATTTCTAGCAGCTGACTAAACCTCACACTGTGCAGTAGCACTCAGAGAACAACAGTACGAAAGTTAGGAAAACTAAATAATTTATGGCTACATTCAATTAACTATCAGTGTATGCAAAACCCTGCACACGGACAGGCATGTGTGAATATTACAACGCTGTCATGTAAGACTGAAGTAAAAAGGGACAGAGTATACATATTGAGCACTTAGCTCCGTTTTTCAAGCTTTTTCTCAGGTAACCCTCACCTCCGCCTACAGGCAACAGCACACACGTTAACAAGTGAGTCAGTACAGGCGCAGAGGAATCAGTTTATTCGGGGCCCCAGGCCAAGTGACTGGCAGAGCCGGGAAACAAGTTCCTCCAAGTTCAAGGCTTGTGTGTTTTCCTCGGCTCTGCCACTCAGAAACAGACTGAGGGACCTCAGTGAGTTCAATTGTTTTTTCTTAAGGTTTTATTATTTTCAGACAGAGAGGAAGGGAGGAAGGCAGAGAGGGAGAGAGACATCCAGGTGTGGTTGCCTTTCACCTGCCTCCAGCTACGGACCTGGCTGGAGAGCTGGCTTGCAACCTGGTTATGTGCCCTGGCTGGGAATCCAACCAGCGACCATTGGGTTTGCAGGCTGGCACCTTATCCACTGTGCCACCAGCCAGGGCTAAATTTTTTCTTGAGGAAATATTAATTTTATGGAAAAACTGAGAACAAATTCTGAACTAACACAGATAAAACATCCCTGTCAAATCTGTAACCATTCCATACATCTTGCGAACCAGAAAAACCAATGAACATACTACACCCATGTTCATACGAGCCCTGCTCACAACAGCCAAGAGGTAGACGCCATGTGTGTCCACCGCCAGGCAGGCAGATGGCCATGTGCCGCAGACACAGACGACAAACTACCGCTCAGCTGAGAAGGCAGGCCAGAAACTTCTCGAGGGCGAGGCGACTCAATAACACATCGCAGGGGCAGCCTGCGCCCTGAGTGCACCCGTAACCCCTTGCTGAAAAGGCCGGCCACCCTATCCACACTTCAGCAGGGACGAGCCCTGAAGACATGATGCCGAGTGAGGCACGCCAGACAAAAAGACAAAATGACTCCATGTATCCGAGGAATCCACCGGGGTCAGGTTGTTTACCAGGGGCTGAGCAGCTGGAGGCAAGGAGAGGCAAAGAGAGTGGCTCAATGGTCTAGTTTTCCAGATTTGTGAGACGTCAAGTTCTATAGACACCTGCATGGCAGCACAAGGACACTTACCACCACTGACTGAACTATACACTTAAAAATGAAGACTGGAGATTTTGGTTTTTTAATTGCAATAAAAATTGTTAATACTTACCAAATTATCCATCTCAATATGGGAATTAATAAATATACGTAGATTAACAATACTAAACAAATCATTACAATAATGCTAAAAGCTTCTGGAAAATAAGTATTTTGGATTCTATGAAAGAAAGTGGTTAAACACAGACTCACACTTACCTGGGCTTGTCTCTTTTTTCTCTTTGCCTTTCAAGACCCCGTCCTCTGTCCTTTCCATCTCTTGGTTTTTCCTCTATCCTGTCTTTCACTTTATACTTTTCTTTATACTTTTTCCCCAAAGCAATTTCTTCCTGAATAGGAGGGGGTGGACTAGGAGTGCGAGGCCCTTTTTTCTTACTTGGGTTGGTTTTCGAATTCCTGAAGGTAACACAAAGCTATCATTAGAGGTCCAAATACTTTCGGAAGGTCTAATGAATATGTTTTTTCATTTTAACATAGCACACTTTAATAACGGTTGCATCCCTTTCAATAACTTGCCCTTTATTATTTTGTACACTAGTCATCAATACTTATAAAACAAAAGAGGAATGAGCAAAAAATAACTGTTACTTATTTCATTAACACTACTTTTTAAACAATTTACAGGGAAGAGGTTCTTTTGGGAATGGAAATAATATAAAATAAAAATGGCATAAACTGAATTTCGGCACTTTATCTTACAGTATTTAGTATGTAGATAGGAAGGAAAGATAAGAGTCCCTTCTTTTCCCTAGGGAGTGTACTGGTTTTTTTGTTGGGATGCATACATTATTCCTTAGACATTTAAAGATTTTCTCAAGATGAATCTGAGTTTTCTGTTGTGGTTATGTGTGTGTGTTTTAGCTTCTTCCAGCACTCAGTGGGCTATCTCAATCTGAAACCTCAAGTCTTTTGCTCAATTTCTTCTACTTCACTTCATTTCAACTTCAACAAATTCAAATGGATTTCTACTAAATTCATTTCAACTTCTCCATGACCCAAGTCTCTAGTTTTCTTTATGATAAGGTTACTGCATCTCCTGGAGCTCTCTTCCATGTCTTGCTTTTATTATTTCCACCTCTCCTGCTTTCCAAGAGTCTGGCTAGGTTTCCAAATTTTGTCATAAGTTTTTTTAAAGCAACACTCATTCTCATTCTAAATTTGACAGCCTCATTATTGTGCTATTTTCTGTTTAAACTGCTTTTCTTCCTTTGTTTACAAGTGCTTACATTTTCGTCTACTGCTCTGGTCGTATCAATGCACTGTCCTCTCAAACTATACTAAAATTTTTAATTATTTAAATCTATTCCTGTTTTCTTCAGCTCCGAGTAGGCAGTCTGGTACTGAGTTTTTTAATTAGCTCCCTTTCTTTTCATACATCTAAGTATTCATGAGCCACTCATTTCATTATCTACTGGCTTTTATAAACATCAAGGTGAGCCTGAATCCTGGAACTTACACTTCCTGTGGCCTTTAGTTCTCTACTCCCAAAATTCCTTAGCTATAAAAAGGTACAGGATAGTAACTCCCTCAAACTGCTGGTAAAATGTAGATAATACAAAAGCAACTGACTTGTAGACATTCAAAGAATTTACTCCTTTATCCCTATTTCTTGTCATCGTAGACAGGACTGACCAAGTAGCCAGGTCAGAAATGACTACATTAGGACCAAATCTGTTTTTCAGCTTTGTCTTCTGCCAAGAACCTGACAACTCAAGTATTTTATGTATCTAACAGGTATGTGATAAACGTCTGCATTTCTATATATCTTTGCCTCTTAAAAGACGAAAACTAATCAATTGTTGGTATATATATCAAAAATTATTTTAAAGACCATTCTGAAGATAAAATAGAGGAATTCTCAATCTAAACTGTATACGACATATTGCTGCCTATAAGAGAGACTAGCTAGAAGAGATAAAATTTGAGCTAGACATTAAAGAATAAATATGGAAGTGTAAAAGAAGATTGGATAAAAATAAGGCAACACTGAAAGATCAAGGTACTAATGTCATTCTAAAAATTTGAATTTCCTACAAAAGACTGGAAAATCACCTGAATTTTTCAACGATAAAATAAACTGGAATTGTTCTCTTAAGATTCCTCTTACGACATCTGTGAAGTAAATGAGCTGCGGCATCTACACATGTGGGAAGTGGACACCAGACAATGTCAACACACAAAGGGGACAGACTAATCTAGGCAAAGCGTAAATGAAATCTGAAATAGGGTTAGAGCCTCCACAAACTAGAAGGAAGGAGTAAAACAGGAGTTTCACTATGGGTTCAGAGTGAACCCAAGGTTTGCCAAATGGTGCCAAACTGGGAAGAGGTTTTTATTTAGCTTTTTACTTAAATAGAATCAGTGTAGTACTTTAATAGTATAGAGCAACATTAAAGGAAAGTGTCTCCTACCTTATTCTCAGTGCCACAATATTACAATGTAACAATATTTGATAATTTGTTTTTATTTCCTCAACTGGCTAGTACAATAAAGCTATTTAATAAATATGTTCTACTGCCATGTATACACTGTAAATAATGTAACCTCTTGGTCATGTACACAAGAAAACAAGAATTAAGTTCATTGTGGATAATTTCTAATATCTGAAAACTTGAAACAACTTAAAAGTTCAACAAAAATAAATTATAGCATAAATACTAAAACTAAGGTTACATACATACAAATAAACATTAAAAAAATATTAGGTGAAAAGTTGCAGAAAATAGGTTATACATGTTTTTAAAATTAAACAGATAAAAAATACTATTATACATTGAGAAATAATACGTATTGACAGTATAAAGCCACATGCACAAGTATCACTAAAACCAAATTCTAGAGAAAAATCAGGAAATGTATTGTCTCATTTCTTAAAAAATAAAAAGCTCTGAAGCATGTGCATGTAGATAAGACTTTTTATTGTTCTTTACTATTTTCTTTTTAATTGAAGTATTTTAGGTTTTTAAAAAGAAAAACACAAACTACAAAGAGTATTAAAAGCACCCTTCTTTAATCTATTAATTCCTCAGTCTCATGTCAGAAAAAGCCACTTCTGCCCAGCACTGTGTATATACACCCACTGACCTCTGCTGGTCCAGCAAGGGAGAGGCCATGGCTGCTGTCTTCTTGTCCTTCTTGCTAGAGGAAGAGGATGGCTTAGGGCTTGACTTTCGCTTTGGAGATTTGCTAGACTTTCTCAAAGAAGGCGATGGAGATAACTTGGATCTCACCACTTCCGGTGAAACCTTTCAAAAAAAATTCAGTCGGTCAACCCAGAGACTTCTCCTATCATGGTTGCAATTGCAATAATGAGGCGACAGAGCATTATGGCTTTAACACGAAACATTATTTTGATAGTCATGTATCGATTGCAGTCTGACTTCTGAAGCTGCACTTTTAGTCCTAAACAACACTAATATCAATAAAATTATGAAATTCCAAAATCTCCTCAAAAAGTCACTAATTCAAATAAGTCACCTCTCTCTCTAAATGAAACAAGTATTCTAGAAATAGCATGGGCCTAAACAACAGACACCTGTATAATCAAATCCCACTTTACATTAGCTGGTCAACAGAACTTCGGTTTTGTTCAACAGGGAAAAGATTTCCTACTTACCCTAATAGAGTAAGAAGATGATCAAATGATTAACATATACGGACTGATTGATATACAGCCATTTGACCAACATATACCTATATCCTAATACATTTTTGATATAGCAAGCAGCTAATGAGTTCTGATAAATATCCACATGGATGTTAATCAACTAACATGTATTTCAATAAACAGCATACCTCCTTTTTAATAATTATTTCTTCTCTCTTCTCCATGTTTTCTTGTTCCAGCTTCATTAACTCTCTCTGTATCTTCTGACGCTTCATTTCCAATGACAACTCATGAACATAATCATAATTAATATCTCCATTGTCAGAATCTTTAAAATAAAAATCCCATTACTGGTCACAAGTTATCAAAATTATCTACACCAAACACTATAAAATCTGTTAAACTAGTTTCTATATAAATTAAAATGGTAAGAGTCTTGTTAGGTTAACATACTTCTAAAAGATAAAAAGAAATACGTACTGTTTGTGTAAAGGATTAAAATCAGCATGGCTGATTTATGGAAAGCCAAATATTTTTAAGGTTCCTGGGTTTTCTGGTAGTAATTCTGGGTTGTTGGGGGCTGGGTTTTAGTCAGGAAATGGGATTTTTAAGAGATAACACTGAAACACTCAGGTATAAATTCTAAACATTAAAGATACCAAAAGGTTCACAATTTTCAAATCCTGCCAGTATCAAAAGAAAACATAAACAGCCATGTGACTATTCTGTAAGTGAAACCACTATGAAAGACATTTGCTCACCTTTTCAAAGGACTGAATATATAAAAGTTCTTGTACAAATTACACTAAAAGGCCCAGCACACCCAACACATTCAACAACAGAGTGGCTTTTCTCCAGCTGGTAGTGTGAAGTTGTGCTCACCTTTCAGACAGTCATGCCAATGAAGAAGAGCATTCACGGTGTAGAAAATAAATGCTTATTTAAGAAAATGATTCAAAGATGACTTCACTAATTTCTCATGAATAAATCCCAGGTCTCAATTATCATCAGATTTGTGCCTCTTTTGAAAGATGAAAGTCAACAATTCCTTAGAAATAGTTCTCTCAGGTCCTTAAAAGTTTTTACTCTTTTAATATGTGTAAAAAATAAACATAAATTTAGATTGAATTTTCAACCCTGATATTGAGGAACTGGAAATTTATAAATGTAATCAAATTCCAAAAGACTCACGGTGCACACGATGAAGTTGAAAAATGCAGTGTAAACAGCTTTTTCTGCCATTACTATGTGTCACCTGCTGTCCTGCAACTCAGTGAGGCAGAAACAAGACAGTGAGAAAGTTCTAAACCCATGGGAGAGCACAGGGGAAAAGTGTTCTGAAGCCCACAAGAAGTGGGCAACGCAAATAATCAATAAATTGACTGTAAGAACAAAAAACTTTTGAAACTCACCATCTCTATTAGTTTCCCATTCTACATTCTCCTCTTCACTTTCTGGAGTTCTCTCCTTGGTGATTTTTATGTCTTCTTTTTCCCTATGTCTCCCCCTTGAGGATTCTTTCTAAACAGTACATACATATATGCAAATTATTTTTTACGTTAATTGTATGGGCTATTGTCATACAAAATATTTGTAAGTTCACCTTTGCTTCATTAAAGAGTCAGTTCTGTAAATAACCATTTATCTACAAGCAGAGGAAGTGACAAATTCTAGTGCAGAACCACAATAAAGACAGTACATCTATTTTACTGAAGAATAAAGATGCAGTAAATATAAGGAGTAACTAAGATTTTAAAATATACATTGCAAATCTAATACTTCAATATTTGATAATCTACTACATAGTAACATTGTGTGTGTGCATGCATGTGTAAACCACAGTGAAAGACTTTAAAATGGATAAAACACTTAAGAATTTGTGACTTTGACAAAAAGTTACTAAAAAAGGATACATTAATTATGATAATTACTGATCTAAGACCTGTCATACACAGTAAAGCATTTTCCTACACACCCAAAGATCAATCCAAACTCATTTAATAATTTTACAAATGCTTCCAAAAAAAGAGATTTCCTCCCTATTTTGATGAAACCAAATGATCGTCAACTGATGAATGAATGAATAAACAAAATGTGAGTATCAATACAATGGAATGTTATTTGGTAAAAATAAGGAATAAAATTCGCTACACCCTATCATCTTTGATGAACGCTGAAAATTTTATGCTAAATGAAAGGAGGCAGTCACAAAGCAAAAAAAACAAACAAACAAACAAAAAGCCACAAGCTGTATGGCTGCGTTTACACGAACTACTTCAACAGGCAAATCTGCAGTGGCGGTACGTGGAACAGTGGCTGGGAGGACTCTGGTCCTAGGTGGATTCAGGGATGCCTGCCGAAGGGCCCGGAGCTTCTTTTGGAGGGGCTGGAATGCTCTGCAACTGACTATGGTGGTGGTGGTCTCACGACTGTGAATGTGAAAAATCACCGAAGTGTATCCTTCAAGTGGGTGAGGTATGCGGTATGTGAACTGCATCTCAAACACACCTGTTACAATCAAGTTTCTGGGAAAAAGGAGCTCTGGAAAAGACTTGCATTCCTAACAAATGCCTGTTTTCTTTTATTCAACAAGCTATGTTACAAATTGTGTTTCTCTTCTGGCTTCACTGCCAGGAAGTTCATCACTGAATGTGTGGTCCTGTATGCCTTCCCTCGCCCAAGTTTTCTAGTTAACTCAGCTTCTGTCACCACCATGCTCTGATCTTGTGCTCTAACTCAAAAGTGTTCTGCTTGAAGCCATTCCGACATTCCTGGAAGCAGGCAGGATCCAATGGCTGGTGAACTCTAAAGACTTAAAAGTGTGTGTAGATATTCATGATGCCCACAAGGGTAAAGAAATCAGAACAAGTTCAGCTCGAGCTCTACCAATGTGTTCCCTTTATCATAACTACCACCAAGGGAGGTAAGCGGAGAATTTAGAGTTTTGCCAGAGGACTCTGTCCCTGAACATTACACGATCTGTATAGAACACTATTCTGCAACATTACACATTCGGCATACGTATACTCCCCACAGAGGATAATATGCCAAGTAGAGCATCAGCAGTAAGCCACTACTGAAAGGTAACCTTCCTCCGGGGAGCCCACTCCTACCCTGACAGGCGAGGCCTCCTCTGCGCTCCGTTTCTGGGACTCGGGGTCCACTTCCTGGCGCTTATTCTTCATTCGTTCTCTGAGGTCCCCTGTGGGTCTTTCTGGCGACCTTTAAAACACAACCAAAACAAAGTCTAAAATAAAACAGCAAAACATCCATAGTTATTTACCATTTTATAAGAATATATTTGCAGAAATAATCTCACAAAGTCTTAATATAACTCTTTGGTCGATGGCACTTAAAAGTTCAGAAAAAATTAACTAATTTCTTTTGACTTAATAGTAACAAAACAAAAAAAATGGTCACTTAGCAAGTTTTCTCCCAATACCAATCAAAATATATGCTTTCAAATTCCATGAATGGCAGGTACTGATAATATGAATAAGATACTATACAAAGAGCTGAGAAAAAGCAATTAGTAATTAACAGCTTAATTTATTTTCTATTAATCATATAAATATAAAAGGTGGGGCAAGGTAGGTTTACAGTTGTTTGTATGGAAAATATAATAATCAATAAACAATAATGCAAGACTAAACCCTGCATTTTGCTTACTCGTAATTGTAAAACTACTTTTGCCTACCATGTAAATATTATATTTGAAAGCAAAAAAGTAGAAAGTTTTGAACATTTCAAAATTAATCTAAAAGCAACAATAGTGAAGAAATGATTTCAGTTAATTCACTTTTAAAGAATCTCATTAACGTTTCTATGTATATTTTATAGATCTGTATCAACTGCTGTGACAGTTAAAGCTGAACTAACAAATGCAACATCTTATTACAAGTACATAAATCCTTTAAATTACAATTATGATATATAGTAAATTTTATGTGCCCTGACTTCCTGTAATAAAAATTTATTGTAAATTTGTTTCTATTCTAACAGCACCTAGTAGACTACTCTGTATGTAGTGAACGCTCAATAAATGAATTAAAGGTCTTGAGACTAAATAAGCCTATCTGAAATACACTGCTTTCCACCTCCAAATCACATCACGAATTATTTTTGCGTAAATAAAAAGTAGTCCTTTAGTATAAATCTAGCATAACACTATTTTTTCATTTTAGACAAATTTCTTTGCCATTTTCCACAAAACTCTTGTATAAAAATTTTAAATTGGTTAATAAACTTCGAAGATGAATTGAAGCATATATTTTTAAAACGTAGTAATAATATAAACAAAAGATTAAAATTATTGAAGTAATTTCCCAGGTATGTGTTTACACAGGTAACTAAACTTACAAAGACTAACTTCCTGTCATTAAGAGAAGACAAATAACACAATATTCAGCATCACAAGAAGAGGAAAATCTATATTTAGGTGGTTAGAAAGTAAGCTGTTAAGGGTTTGAATTTTAAATTCTATTAAAGTTCAAAACCTATACACACACAAAAAATTTACCCAATTAAAAAACAATCCCCAAATGCTAACGTTCAATTTTTATACTATTCCTGTAGCCAAAGCAGTCAATCAGCACACCCAATTTTAGAACTAGGTAAATTATTTCTTTACCAATCAAGCTGAAACTCTTTTTCTAACATCTTTACAACATGTGCTACATCATTAAACAGTATAACAAAGTCATGAAACACAACAAAGTCATTATGAGGACACCAGAAGAAAAATAAAAGGTCTGTATTAGGGAAGATTTAGTTTTACCTTTCTTAAAGACAAAAATGATATTCTAAAATAGGTAGCACATTTATCCTCATGTAAATACAAACTCTCATTTACATTAATACATTGTAATACTGATTTGGAAAAAGCATTTTAACTTTCAAAGCTTGCATTAGATTATCTTTTGCTATTAGATTTAAATTTAGAACCTCTTAAAAGCTAAAATTATATCATTTAAATTTTAGTAAAATTCTGTCTTAAGCAGCATTTTAATACATAATTAGGGAGGTGACAGTAAGCCACACATACGTTATTAAAAAGTTCTATTGTTAAAATAAGTAAACACTGACCAAATAAGTTAATTTTAAAGCATTTTATTAATCTTGAATCTAACAACTAAAAAGGTCTCGTTGATCTTTGACTACCCATCAAAACAGGAAATCTGACAAAACACAAGGCTGTATTTCTGTATTTCCATTTTTATTGCAGATAAACTATGAAAGCCATCTTCTGGCTGTGCCGGGGCAATCCCAAGCTCTCAACTTACCTCCTGTAGCTGCTGCTGTACCCTTTCCCTCGGGGCGAAAGGCCATGGACGAACCTGCACGTGGCCCCATAGAGGCAGCTGCCGGTCTTCAGCCAGTTGCGGCACTGTGTCTGGGAGACAGACAGGACTAGTAAATCTCACATTTATTCACATTTGCTCCTGGACAAAAGGTGCTAGTGGAACAAAATTAAGACAAATGCTATCAAATTTCAGTTAACCTGAGATTCATATTACTCTCCAAATAATTAGAAACATCCGAGCAAAGAAAAGAAAAGCCCATAAACCCGATCCTATTTTAAAAAATGACCGAGTGCCCATTTCTGCAGCCCCAGATCCCGTTTACGCCCCAGGCCGGGGCGGCTCAGCTCACCTCCGCTGAGCCCCCCGTGCTGGGTCCCAGCCTCTCAAACACACTGGGTCTCCGGGACGTGCTTTCCGATATGGTCTTCGTATTTTCCACTGTGACTTTCCTTCGAATTTTTGACATCTTGTACTACTTTAACCAATAAAGAAAGAGGCAAAACTGTAAAATTCAATTTGAAATCATCGAGAATTTACGCATAGATAAAAACTGGAGGCAACACTGCAAAATTATCAAGGGTATTTTTTCAGGATTAAAGGAAATAATAGGAGAGGCCACAGGTAAACAGAAGTCTTATTAGCAGTCAAAATTAGTCACTAGAATAAACGATAGCTAAGAAAAAGTTGTACAGGGTGCACGCAATCAACTGGCAATAGCTTTGCATCTCCTTATTTTACGTGCTTGTTCATTGAGGAAAAACTATGTTTCTAGGGTTATGATTTAACACCACTGTTTCAGACATAAAGTATTCAATTCTGAGAGCAGCTATCATGTAGAAGGAATGCGATGTTAGAGCAACCATCGTTTCTGGACTGCATGCAGGGCAAACTGCTAAGGAGACTGTGGACTTCAATAACATCCCTTTATGTACAGCTGACGTGAGGAAAGTGTGTCATGCTGATCCTGGTGTCGCCACAAAAACAAGGAAAACGCGTAAGGCATGTGAAGATCGCACAAGTCCAGGTACTGTACACAGAATGCAGGAGATCATCGATGTTTTTACCTTGCCATTTTGAGAGAAGTAGTTGTACCATGGGTGAAACAAGTCACAAATGGACATCATTTTATCTTCCAACAAAAAGGTGCAAGAATGTCTCAGTGTTAATGTTCCCGAATCCTGGTCAAAGGAAATCTGGCCACCTGCTTCACCAGATAAAAATCCTTTAGACTATAATGTATGTCCGCATTTGTGAGAGAGAAGTTAATAAACAACCTCATTCCAATAAAGAGGCTGTTAAAACTAAGACTGAAAACATGATGATGTCCATGGATAAAGAAAAGTTCATCAAAGATTCTAAAGTCGAATTGAGTCTATTATTGCAGCAAATGGAGACTTTTTTGAACAATTTAGAAAATAATGACTATGTTTATGTGTCTACATATAATAAATTTATTTCAAAATATAACACTCCGTGGTATGTTGTTTACTAAAATTTTGCCAATTGATTGCCTGCACCTTGTATAATCTAAACTACACCAGGAAAGCATTTACTCATATGCAGTAATAAATTAAAACGATGTTATCAACTAATGTGACTTAATCAGAATTTTCCACATAAAAATGTGTGCCCACAACACCTGGCTGGTGGCACAGTGGAATGGCGCCAGGAACCCAAAGGTTGCTGGTTCGATTCCCAGCCAGGGCACATGACCAGGTTGCAAGCCAGGTTTCCAGCCAGGTCCATAGCTGGAGGCAGGTGAAAGGCAACCATACATTGATGTCTTTCTTCCTCTCTCCCTTTCCCTCTCTCTTAAAATAATAAAATCTTTTAAAAAATGTGTGTCCACAACAGAATAAAAATGCAAATTTGATAGGGGTAGGGGGCCTTTTTCAATTAATTAATATATAAACAGACTTCAATAAGCAGCAAATGCTTCAGACTACATGAGAGAAAAAACAATAAAATAAAACAAAAATGCAAATATTAAGGACTTCCCTAGCTCAGAGACTTGGGAGTTTTGTGTTTCAAAGTTTCTCTGGTTCCAAGCAGCCATCATCCCCCGCCCCACACACATGGTCTTTCCTGAACACCAGCATCACCAAAGTCAAAGTGACACTGATTTAGGTCTATTGGGTTACTTTCCTACTTCCTTTTTAAAAATTTAAAAAAGATTGTATTGATTAATTTTAGAGAGAAGAGAAGAGAAAGGGAAAGAAACATCAATGTGTGGCTGCCTCTCACGCCCCCCCAACTGGGGACCTGGCCCAAACCCAGGCACATGCCCTGACTGTGGCTCAATCCACTGAGCCACACCAGCCAGGGCTTTTCCTATTTCTCCTGTCAATTTTCAGAGTTAGTAAATATTAGAAGTTATAATTTTTCAACTGAAAGCTAAAACTAGGCAACAAACTTTGAATCTTTAAGACATAAAAAAAGCCGGTCTTAATACATGAGATCTGCCTGCCTCACCCCCCCAAAGTTATACCAGTGTAATTCATACCATAAATATGGCTGAAAAATATAGATGGGCCTCTTTTTAAATAATTATTTCTGAAGCCTAATGACTAAAATCTTGTCAATAACATGCATCAGTTCTAGTATGTTCTCCTCAATCCATCAAGTATATCCTTTTGAGGTCTCATCTTCCAGTAACATAAACTCAAGCATAATATGAGGAACAGCAGCATATCAGTAAATTGCCAAATAACCCGGCAATTAAAACCACATCAATGTACTAACTGGTAGTAGAGTAAATCCCTATCCACTAAAGTTCTAAAATGAAAAAGGGTGATGCCTTTAAAACATAAGGTCTCTTCTTACTTACATTTTATATTTTTGAAAGAAAAAGTTAAGTTCATTTGCTGCAGAGTCTGGGAGAATTTTTTCAAAAGAACATTCTGAAACGATCTTGCAGATGGCTTATAGGTAGACAAACTAAAACAATTCCAAACAACCCTGAAGGAATTGACAGAACTAACCTGACCACACAGGGATGAAAAGGTACCAATGTGGCACTGTGCAGAAAAAAAATAATTTGGTGAAAAAGACTATGCAGAGAAAAATCCCATGCCCACAACTACTATAAAGAGAAGTAAACAGAACCTTGAGGGGGGAGGGAAAGAGAGGGGAAAATGAGTGTGAATAAAAGACACTTGATGTATCAATACTAGTTCATATTTCAATTCCTACTAAACATCTACCGAAACAGCTCCAAGTCTGTATGACTTAGGAGTCCCAGGGTGGGTGGAGAGACCAACAGGCACTAAAAGCTCATTCTTCAATAAATGTAAGGCACACAACTTTGCTTTCTATATGCAAAAGCCCAAACATGTTATAGTTCGAATTAACACTGATAACTTGTACGGAAATTACAACTGCCAGGTTCCCCAGCCAGGGCACATAACCAGGTTGCAAACCAGGTCTCCAATCAGGTCTGTGCCTGGAGGCAGGTGAAAAGCAACCATACATTGATGTCTCTCTCCCTCTCTGCCTGTCTCTCTTCCCCTCTTTCTAAAAATAATGAAATAAAATCTTAGAAAAAACAAAAACAAAAAAACAGCCACCTGTTGGATTTTAGTTTTAATTTACAGATATGAAAATTGGTGAATATGCTTATCTTAAAGTATGAAATGGATGTTCATTGTGAACTAACAGTAATTAGGAGTCAGTAAAGGGCCTACGTCGGATAAAACTGGATACCATCAGATCCACAGCCTGAGTTTCCCCTTGCCGCTGTTTTTACTCAACAATTACTCCATACCTGAATTCAACATTCTCAGTCTCCTGTTAAAACTGTCATGTTACAACCTAAATATTGTATTAAGAAATTGTACCCTGGCTGGTAGCTCAGTGGATAAGGCACCGCCTGCGAACCCAAAGGTCGCTGGTTCGATTCCCAGCCAGGGCGCAGAACCAGGTTGCAAGCCAGGTCTCCAGCCAGGTGTGTAGCTGGAGGCAGGTGAAAGGCAACCATACATGGCTGTCTCTCTCCCTCTCTAAAAATGGTAGGTAAAATCTTAAAGAGAAAAGAAACTGTAAACTACCAGAAAATGTACAGATCATGTTCACAAAACTGGCCCAAATAGTTTCACTGAGGGCCTAAAGCCAGTCCTTTCAAATATTACAGAACTAGGTTCCGCTTGGGGGGTGCTGCCTTAGCCTATCCGCGTTTCCTGCAACAGTATCAGAGTTTGAAAACGTTGAGATGCGAAGATCCGTCCCAAACTTCTCAGTGTTTCTTCAAAAACAACATCCTGGAGAGGATGCCCACGCCCCCAACTGTCCGAGTAATTCCAACGACGACCTGAAAACTTCGCAAAATAACCGACGAGCTGGTCGCGGCTGGCAACCCACAGGCAACAAGATCCTGCCAACACCACTCGACTCACAGCAACTCGGAACGATCTTCCGGCCACGGACGTCACTTCTCCCTACAGCGGACCCCGCCAAACAGCGGGATCCGCCTCCCCAAGGTTTCTGAGCCTCGGCTGCCAACGTGGGCACCGGCGAGGGGGCGCCCCTCAACCGGCACCGCCAAAGGCCCCCAAACGTTAGGCCGACGCTACCCCGCCGGCACGCGTCGGGAGGGAGCCTCTGAACCCCAAACCAGGGTCCCGCCGCCTTTCATGGCGGGTGAACGCGAACCCCACGCAGAGGCTCCCGAGCCCCTCAAGCGGTCCCGACTGCGCCTTCCTTCCCAACCCGCTGTCCCCCGGGTCAAGCCGCCAGAGCCGGGGCCAGGCCGACCAAGGGGCCTGAGCTCGCACGGCGCGCACGGCGCTTCCGACTCCCGGCGCGTCCGCGGAGGGGCGGCAGCCCTGGGCCCCGCCGGCCGCGCCGCAAGTCGCACCGCTCCAGCCTACCTCCTCCCCGAGCTCCCGGCGCAAGCACGGTCCCGAGCTGTCCCCGCCGCCACCGCTCCGGGGCGCGGGGGAGCCGCCTCTCTGGCCCCGCGCCGGGCCCCGGGAGGCCGCGGGCAGCGAGGCGGCGGAGCGCGCGCGCCGGCCCGGCACCGGCCCTCGGCTGGCGAGGGGCCCCGGGGGCGGCTGGGCAGCAGGGCGCGCCAGCCGCTTCGCCAGGGTCGGGCGGGGCTGGGGCGCGGAGAGAAAACGGCGAGGACAAGCGGGCAGGAAGGCCAGGCCGCGGCAACGCGACCCCGCCGCGGGGAGGAGCGCCTCGAACGCCGCCGGAAGTCGAGGCTTCGCCCTGCGCCTCCGGAGACCCGGGCCGCTTCCGGCCGCCGGGTTAGTCGTCACACGCAGACCACGCCCCTTTACCGATCACGCCCCTTTCGTGACCACGCCCCCTTCCGCGCCCGGGACTCATGAAGGTCCCGGTTGCAAAGTGCAGTTAATGTGGCCGTTGTAACACGACCATAATTAATCATTAAAAACGTGCCTTGAAGAGGAAGCGCCTTGTTCTTTTATTACATAATGTCTTACAGTAAACGGCTGTTGCACGTGGTGTGAGTGCCACGTTTGTGGTCGGAAGGAAGTTATTTTATTCGCGCCGCAACGTTAAATCCACGCTGAGCGGGTGGGAGAGGCGGAGGCACAGATCTGTTCAAAGCGTGGAGCGAAAATCTGCGCTGTGCTTCTCACGCCCTTCCTTTTTGTCTCATAGGGCCGGTAACTTGCATTCATCTAATTAAAATGGCTTGAGATGGCTAGTCCTGCGTCTGAATCCAAAAAGTCAGTACTTACAAAAAAAATAAGGTCAGTACCTAGCTTCCTACAAATTAAAAAAAAAAAGAAAAAATGTGAATGTATTATATTCATTTTATTCGTCGACAAAGCCAAGGGATAGGGAAACCTTTTATCAAAAACGATTGATAAAACTGAAAAAGAAACTGGTACCGTGAGTTGGTCTTGTTGCAATTAGTAAATTAAAATGTGGGAGCAGAGTGAAAAAAATCAAGAGCGTTAATTATTCCTGATGACGTGCCAAGCTATTTCAGAGACGGCCGCAAGGGCCTCTGTGCAGGTGGGTTCGATCAACTGCTTTGGCAGCAAGAATCCGTATTTGCCCTTGTCTCGAAGTTCAATGGTAAAGGAATATTTGATGCCCAAGTCATAGATCCAGTCGTCTGCACCTCCAGGAGCTAGGTCTACAGGAAGAAAAGTAAATTACCCTTTGAAATACAGGTGTTTCATGTTAACTAACAATGATATTTTTTAAAAATGAACATTGCTTTCCATTTTTCTGATTATTAAGTATTGTAATACAAGTTTCTGGTAGAAACGAAGATTGAAGGAAAACAGGTTAAGGAAGAAAAAAAGTACCCATAACTTGACTAAGAAGTGTTAATCACCGTTAATGTTTTTGTGCTTTGTTTTCTTTATTTTTATTGTTGATGTTATTATAGATATCCCGATTTCTACCCCACCCCCACTACATCCACCTAGCCACAGGCCTCTTCTCTCTGCCCAGCATCTGTGGGGTATTTTTCTCAGTGGAGGCTTTAACGGAAAAAAAATATTAACAATTTTCACTTAAACATTTTTTTCATTAATTTTTTCTACTTAAATAAGATCGTCCTATAGAGTCTTTTATAACATTTCTAAACATAATCAATCATGACCAGCTTTAAGTAAGGATGAGTTCAGATTATTTTCAACTAACTTACAGCATTGCCATGTAAAGCTGGATTTAAATTCAGTATTTATTTGGAAGCCTTTACAATTTTTTCTAATGTCTAAGTAATAGAAACAACTTTGCAATGAACATCCACCCTCATTTATACATAATTGCTTCTCCGTTCCTTTAGAATATTACTTCCGAGAAGCAGATTGCTAGCATAAGGGTATGTACTTTTTATAATTATGCTTCATAATTATAAAGTTGCCAACTAGCCCTCAAAAGAGTTGGACCAACTTATACCTCCACTAGCAAGGTATGAATATGCCCACTTCTCCCTCCCACATTATCCATGGGAATTTTGCATTTCTGGTAGTTTATGGGTAAAATATAATATCAAGTTGTCTTGCTTTATGTTCCTTTGATTACCGGTGAATTAAACATTTTGTTTGGTACATTTATTGTCCATCTTTCTATATTTTTATGTCTTACTCATATTTCAATTTGATTCAATTTATAGATTGCTTCTAAAAGCAATATTAGTGTTGCTATCTCTGTGTAATAATAGGAAGAAATTTTTTTTTAATTTGGTTATTTAGCTTTCAATTTGGTTTATGACAGGGTTTTTAAATGAAACTATTTTACCTATTTGGAATTTAATTTGGAGAAAGATATGTTAGTAATCCAATTATTTTTTTTCTAAATAATTTATTAGGTTTCCTAACCCTCCTCATTAAATAATCTAAGATCCTTAACTGGTTGGAGTTGTCTTCTTTATGAGATTCTACATATTACATATTTGAGTGTCTTCCTGTATTCACTATTCCCTTATCTTAATCTGTCTCTTCCAGGCTCTGTTCCATACTGTTTTAACTACCATAGGTTTCTAATATGTTTTAGTCTTCCTGTATTCACTATTCCCTTATCTTAATCTGTCTCTTCCAGGCTCTATTCCATACTGTTTTAACTACCATAGGTTTCTAATATGTTTTAATATCTGGTTAAGGAAGATTCTGTCTTATTAGTTTTATTTTTCAGAATTCTACAAGCTCTTCTACCACATTTATTTGTTCGTTCAAAATCATTTAAGTGTTCCCTGGGATTTGTACACTAATTTAGAACAACTGACCTTTTTCATACGGCTTTTTATATCGGCTCCCTTTAAAAAAAATATTCACTTGCTATAGTGTGCTCATGATGTCATGGCCATTATGCTTGCATTTGTAATTGGTGTAATCCAGTTGTTTAACACATGACCTTGTTCAAAGATTCCATTGGAAAAAAATTGCATTCACACAGAAATAAGTGGAACACACAGATTTTGTGAGTACCTTGCAGTTCTCTAAGATCCTGAGAAGAAATACTTACACAGACTTTCAGAGCCGCTGCCGTACGTATACCTGGCGCCTTTACTAGTGCTGGCCATAGCCCGGACTGCGTCACTGGCCACCAGGGACTGAAATCAATACAATGGGAGATTTCCATTCATGGACAGCTTTGAAACAGGACGGGTAGGAGGGTGTAAACAAAAACCAACCACGTATTAATTGACTCGGAGTGGAATATATGAAGAAATACAGCAGGATGGTGGTTGCCAGGAGCTGGGGTGGGGATGGGGAGTGGGAGGAATGGGGAGACTTTGGTCAAAGGATACAGACTTCCAACGGTAAGATGGGTAAATCCCGGGGATGTCATGCACAGCATGGTACGTAGTTAAACTGGAAGTATGTACTTGAAAGTTACGTGAAGAGTAGAACTTACCTGTTCTCACCACAAAACGAAAAAAATAGTACTTATGTGAAGTGGTAGATGTGTTCATTCACTTTATTGTAGTAATCATTTCACGTATATACATGTATCAAATCTCATTGTACACCTTAAGCTTACTCAATTTTGTCTGTCAATTATATCTCAATAAAGGTGGAAAAACTAGATATGAAAAAATCTGCATTTATCCAAAAGGTAAATCAGGAAGAATAAATTAATTTTTAAAATAAGGTTGGTTTTTTTTGTTTGTTTTTGCTTTATGAAAATCACAGTTGGGTAACTCTAGATATAGACCCTTCCATTACCTTGAAAATGTATTTAATTTGACAAAAACATAATTCTCACTTGCCTTTTTTTAGGAATTTGTTTTGTCAAATGACGTATAACTGTATTTCAAAGGCAAACGACTTGGGGCCATCCCATTCCTAGACAAAATTATCCCCAAACTTTAACCACAACCGCTCTAAACGGTACCACACCTAAACATGCCTGAATCCCTTCTCACCCTTCTCAGACACGCTGTTGCGTTCATGTGTAAGGTGCCTAATAACCCCCAAAGACTCATCCAATAGAAAAGGTATTGTCTGCAGCAAGATAACAAGATAACAACGAAGTCCGGCGTTCCACTGCGTTCGTTCCCACCTTTCCCCAGATCTCTTCTGAAGTTGGATGGTATTCCTGGTCTCTGTCTTGAATGGTCCAGAGGGACATCAGTGGATATGATGTCGCGCCATTCCTTTGCTTAACATGAAAGTTTGAAAGGAACCCCACTGTCTACAGAATAAAATGGAAACCTAGTCTGACATTCAAATGCTCTGACCTCATCATGTTCCCCAGCAGACCTCATCTACCCACCCTTCCCTTCCGCACCCCACAGTCCCCTGGCCCTGCTTCCTGTGGGGAATGTGCCTCCTTCCCTGTCAGTCTGTAGAAATCCTCTCTGTCAATGCTTCATTGAAACTATCTGTTTCTTGGTGTCAATAGTATGTTATCTTCCTTTTTCTTTACTTTCACCGTATTGTCCACTATGTTCCTAAAAAGGGGGTGCTCTTGCCTCAGTGCTGCAATTGGGGGTGCTTTTCAATAGAAACCTTGAGGGTTAGGAAGATCAGCATGCAAATAATCACCAAGGCTAATACCAAATTGATGAGCTGCTGACCGCAGATGTCTAATTCCAGAGACCCAAGTCCTGGCCCTCGCTGGCATGGACGTGATGGTCACCTCCCGCCTTCCAGGAGCATCTGGTTTTCTTCCTAGGGAGACCACCTGCTGCCCTGAAGCTCCTGCCTTCAGGGTGAGCCCCCAACTTTACACCCCTTCAATGAACCCTGACCCAAGGCTGGTCCTGGTAGACTTAGACCCAAAACTAGAGGAGTGTTTGATTCCTGAACCAAGTGTTCTGTTATCTCTGAAGGGCTAGTGATAAAAATAGTTCGGCAGCACTTACCAGCTCCTCGTGGTCTTTGCTTTTGCTCTTATTATAGGAATAGGGAAACACTATCTTCTGAGAGTACGAATGCATGGTGATGTAGGCTTTGATATGGTTGATGTTTCTCCTTAAGAATCTAGCCACCGCCTTCACTTCGGGCTCCGACTCCGGGTACGGCCCGCAGTAGATTTCCGAGCACGAGAAACTTGAGGCGCCTTTCTCTGTGATAGAATCGATAGAATCGATAGAATTGATAGACTGAATCGATGAGGGGACATGCGGACTATTGCCATTTGTGGTTTCCCTTACAACATCTTCCCCTGATATCTACGGTATGACATTTTTTAATGATAGATTAGATCGAGCTCTGTAAAGAATATGCTTAATGTCCCCTAAATATTGTTTACGTTCCTTTTGAAGTCATTTATTTATATGTCCCCATGGCAGACACGCTGCCTGAAGGCAACCCTCTTGCACCCTTGAGAAATCCTGAGGGAGTCTCAGAAAGGCTCGCCCTGTCTCCAAACCTTGAGTTACATGGGAAAAATAAATCCTACTTTACTTAATTCATTGTAAGGTTGTTTTTATGTAGTTTACAGATTACCAATCAATCTAGCCCGTAAAAGAAAGGTCTCATTTGGGAAATCAGGATATGCAAGTCTGTTTTCAGGGCGACTCCTGAACTTCTTCAAGGGGTTTAGTGACTAAAATGGGGTGGACTTCTTTGGTGCCAAAATAACATGTAGTCATTCCTTTGAAAGATTAGAGTGCATGGTAGCCTGGCTCCAGCCGTTCTCCTTCCTGTCCTTAATTAGCGGCTGGATCCCCAGGGAACCACCTTTGACCAAAAAAATCATTGCCTCCTGAAAAGCATCGACTAGTTCTGAACTGAGTCCATAAGTGATGTTCTGAAAACCCGAATCCTGTCACTGATACCTTGAAACCAAGATGAAGGTTCTAGTCGAAGTTCAGCTGCTCTTTCGAACAATGAGTGATGTCAACTTCAGGAGATGCAAATTGGACACTCTTGCTGGTAACCATCCTTGACACTAAGAGTCTATGTGACATGTTGTTAATCACCCCATCACCTGATTCCAACCTTGGCTTTGGGTAAATTTTTTTTCAACCTATCCTCACCTCTATTTCCTTATCTATTGCATTTTGTTATGACAGCCTAGCAGATTAAGACACTCTCAATCCCGTTCCCATTTCGAACACGTACACATGATTTTAATATAGAGGAAGGATAAAGTAAACTTAAATGAATAAGTAGGCTTGATACATCACTTCCTATTAATAAGCGGGGCTTCTAATAGATCCCGTACAAACTATCAGAAAGGCACATTCTAGGTCAAGGCATGGAAGAGAGAAGATTTCATACTCCTTTCTCTCTGGCTTGCTTACATGGTACGGAAAGGATCCTGGGGCACTTGGCAAAAAACACTCCTAATGATCACATTCTATTTCACTTGGAACTCTCTCTTGTCTATTTGCTTCTGCCTTTGTTTCTGTTTTTTACTCTTGTGATATGTATCAGTAATAATATGTCACCACATAATACAATAAAATACAGCACCCTGCCTAAGAGGGGCCTGAGATATATTTTTTGGCAATAACAACATATTTTGTCAATCTGGCTATTCAAATTAGGTAACACTGGCTTCACCATGAAAAATATTAAGTAAAATAGAGCACCAAAAGAGCTTGAAGGTAAAATAAGAAGTGCCGAAAGGGAATTTATAGCTGAAGCATGGTTGTCAGCCTACAAGAATTGTAATCCACTTGGAGTCCGTGAAAATGGCTTTCTATCCCAGCACGGCCACTTTCGAGTCCTGTGCTCCCCAGTGAGGGACTTAACCTTTCCAAGTCTGGGATTCTGCACCCCTGGCATTTTGATAATGAAATCTAGGAGATGAACTATGTAAACTACTCAGCACCTAGTAGCTGCCAGCCCCAGGCATTCAGGGTTATTTTAATATTAACCGCTGCCCCTCTGACTCCGGCAGTCATAGGGCCTCAGCAGTCACTTTTACTGGACAATTGTAAGGACAGTTCTTACGGAGCAGCTACTGTGTGATGAACTCCCCGGAGCCTGAAGCAGGATAAGCTGCCCTTTCCCTGCCTTGTTGACTACGTCCGTCGCTCTCCTGGGACAACTACATTCATTTCCGTGCTCATGGAATGAACATTTTTGGAGAACCCCCTGGTGCTGTAGGGTCATGAAGAGTGACTTCGGCCCTTGTGGACTTCCTAACCTGGGGACAGGGCAGGGGGCAAGAAAATAAAGTAAGTACTCTACTGTGGGGGTCTCCTGTGTGCTCTGGGATAAGGATGAAATACTCCAAGGCATGAATTTCCACTTCTTGTTTAAAGAACATATGTAAGAACATTGTCATAGGATTGTGTAGGGCCCAGGAGTGGGAAGAAGAGGGAGTTTCTGTGGTCACAGTAGCTTTATCCTCTTACAGTGCCCAGGGATTCATGGGCACCCGCTTCCCGAAGTGTAGATGATGCAAACTCATGGTCAGTGTCGTCTTATTTTGTAACTGCTTCTCCAATGCAGTGACTCTGACTCTAATGGGAGTCTAGAAAGTGACTCCCAGCTCACTGAGAGCGATGTTCTTGGTGCCTCGCTTGGTATTCACTGAGAACCTTAACACATCCTAGTCAATCACTGAGACACTGCCACTAGACGTAAGTTTATCTTTATGGTTCATGAAGGAAAGGACATGTTAAGCAAGTGAATGGTTAACACAAAAGAAAATGTTTTCCAACGTTGTAGAAGCAAACATTTACCTGCTCAAGTAAATAGGAGAGGTCCCCACCCAACCCTGGCCTCTGCTATCCTAGCGATGAAATTATGTGTTGATTAAAGCAGAGGATTTAATGTTTCCTTCCTAATTATTCTAGAAAAATAGGATTTTAGAGGTTTGAACCTAGAGGGGACCTTGAAGAACTGGTCTAACTTCTTTCTTTTAAGGACAAGGAAGCTGCAGGAAGGGCAAGTGATGGTGACTGACTGACTGCTCAATAGTCACAGCAAGACATTGAACTAAAATGTCCATTATCCACGCTGTTTCCCAGTTCAGCTAGGCCTCTCCTCCCATCCGTTTGAATTAGTGAGCCTGTCTTTGGGCACATCACCATTTCAATGAAGGGGCATTGCTCCAAAGAGAACAAACAACCTACCGCACCAGTGTTTGGAAGCGAAGTTCCTGTTCAGGTCTGTTCCAATGCAAGAGTTGCTTTCATGAATAGAACGGTTCTTTCTCCACATTCGATTCTGAATAAACGAAAGACAAGTGAGCACGGCGGCCATGTTGGTGGTTTTAGGGAAGATATGTATTTATTTATTTAAGAGTTTATTCATTCCTTTTTAGAGAAAAGGGAAGGAAAGGAGAGAGGGAGAGGACCATTGAAATACTCACACACCCCCTAACCAGGCACTGAACTTGCAACCTAGGCATGTGCCCTGCCTGGCAATCAAACTGGTGGCCCCTCAGCCTACAGATGATGCCCAACCCACTGAGCCACACCAGCCACTGAGCCACACCAGCCAGGGTAGGAAAGTCTGACTTTGGAAGCCTAGGTGACCAGGATTGTGTTTCTCTCGTGCAAGCCCATCACTTGGTGTTGGCATTAGCCATACTACATCCTTTTCACCCAGCTCCTGTTTCTGCCTGGCTCTCAGTCTCATTCACTCAAATTCTTGGGGTTTGAACCAAATGAAATCACAATATTTGATTGGTTTGGACCTCAGCAATTAACACCCTCACTTGGTTTTGCTAGGCTGCTTATTGGCCTTGCTGTCCGGTCTTGTTTCGTTTCCAGTAATGTCATGCACTGGCATCTTGAGTTCCTTCAAAGAAACCATCGCTGTGTTTCAGCTCAAAGTAAGATGATGAGGCACCAGTTCCTTTTTTAAGTGGAACACATTTGACATGTAACATCACGTAAACGTAAGGCATCATAGGCGCCATGTTGATTGGACGCACTCAAGTACTGTGATATGATCACCAAGGTAGCGTCATGGTAGCGTCACTTCTTTATTGTTTGGGGAATGATTGAGATTTAGTCTCTGAGCAAGTTGGATGACTATTATACAATTTTGTTGAGTCAGGAGTTGAAATGCTTGCTTTAAATTGAAGTCAGCACTCTCTCAAAGCTCCAGGTGACACAGCAAGGAAGACCACCTAGCTTTACCACTCCATCCCCCAACTGTACTGATCTGACTCTGCTCTGTGAACATAAAGCAAATTCCTCACTGCTTTCTTGAGGTAAACGGGGAAGGGCGGTCATGTAAACCACTGAACAGACTTTAGGTCCCACGGTTAGGGTGATGGGGAGGGCTTTCCACTCCTCCCACCAACTGTCCTAAACAACCCATCCAGTCCCCACCCAAACTGTGGCCTAACGTTTGCTGGCAACCATTTCCCTGGATAAAGTAGGTTCTCAAACTGCAGGGACTCAATGGCAGAGTGAAGACACAGAGGACAGCTGGGAAGTAGTAACATCCAAAGGGTGGGTGAAATCCATTGTGATTCAGGTGACAGCATCAATTTATTATAAGTCAATATGTAGATTGACCATTTATTGCACACCAAATTTGTATTATATGCTATGCTAGGTATTTCTCACTTGCTTAGTTTAGGATTTGGTCATACCTTCCCCCATCTGCAAACTTGTTTTCACAGCATTTCTCTTATCTGAGATGATTTTCCAGTAATCTCCGTTCCAATCTCTTCTGCATAAATTCCCCCCTAATTCAACCATTCCTGCATAATTCCATATTTCTAGCCACTGAAATCATTCTTATTGCCCTTAGTATTGACCTGTGCTACTCAAGTAGGCTTCTCTAGACCGATATATGCTCAGTTACACTTTTATGTGCACCCCCATTAAGTTAGAAAGGGATGTACTTCATATTGGTTGAGTAATTTACATGAATCATGAAACTATTGATAATGATTTCCAGTATAGATGACACTGATCAGGATACTCATGCTCATGATTGGGTTAAAAGGTACCAATTCACACATCAGTTAGAATAAAAGTTAAATTAGACTTTCGTTCTATGTCTTGCAATTTATGACTTTATAAATCAAAATGTTATTCAAAGAATTTCTAGTAAGAATAAATGGGTCCAGGCTTTGTGCATCGAGGGTGGCTAATTCCTCAGAAAGAATTACAACTAGACATTATACACATCCCAGTGAGAACACACCATCAAAATGAAGTAGTCTTGCCTCTAGAATCCAAATTGCAAGTTTTAGAAAATATGGAGGACAGTGGTATAGGTTAAATTGCAAAATGTCAAAATGCAAACAGCAAATTCAGACAATGGGAAACTCTTGTTCAATAAATACATTACAAGGAAGAGTGACAGTGAGAACATCTGTGGATTAAACTAGAATTAAGAGATATAAAATCAATTAAGACATTAAATAAAAAGTTATGATATAATTGGAAATTTAAATATTGATTGAACCTTTAATTTTAAGTAACTATCGTGAACTTTTAGATAGAGTAGCACTGTGGTTATTATTTTTTTAATCTCATTAAGAATGCATGCTGAAATATCTATTGATGGAATGGTATGATATCTGAGACTTGCTTCAGAATAATGTAAGTAAGGCTATGAGTTGGTTATTTCTGGAGCTGTCTGACAGGTACACAGGCATTTGCTATACAATTATTCCCATTTATGTACGGTTGAACTTTTCCATAATTTTTCCATAATGAAACCACTGTTCCAAGATCCAGGATTTTATGAATGATTCAGCCTGTGTATCTTGTATCCCCAAGGGAACATGTTTTATTCTCTTTGCTTTCACCTACCTTTTTCCATGTGTAGTCATAACCATCCACATTCATTACTGGCATGACATAAAAATCCAGGTCCCTCAAAAGAGTGGTGTATTGATGCACCCTTCCATAAAACTGGGTTACCTACAAATTAGACCAAGTATGGTTAACAACATCTTTTAAGTCCTTCTAAACTTAGTCTCTTTCTTTTATGTGTTTTTCTTTTTTAAAAAATAGTCATTTGGCATGTATAGTTGCAACTTTAACTTTCAGGAAGAATATTAATTCCTGCAAAGACTGAATTTAGGGTACTAAGGTGCCAAGTGGTGGTAAACTCCTTGGGAATGGAAAAAATGGTCTTCCTATTTCATGTGAACAGAACACAGAACCATACGTTTGTCTCAAAATTTCCTTTGAGACACAAAAATAATTATTTACCAAACCCCTAAAGCCCACTACAAAGACTTAAGGAAGCAAAAGCCTAGATATAGTTCTACCCCTTTTTCAATAGCCCGTGTCTGTCAGCGATGTAACCTTGTCTTCTGCACAGACAAGGCGAGTGATATTTTCCTCATTGTCCTCCTAACTTTGCGGAGCTAAATTTTTGCGGCACTAGAGTGTGTTTTCCGAGCATCAGAGCCGTTGGCTTGAAAATCAGTGGTGGCTTTCCCCAGGTACCTGCTGTGAGTTTCCAAATAGACATCATCTGACACTGCTGAGGAAGGACAGAGATGTAAATTTGGGAAGGACAGCATTGAAGGACCCCAATTCGCCAACATGAATTAGGGTCAATCTGAATGGGAATTTCTTTCCAGCCCTGCCCAGGTTTGGTTATGGAATAAAAAATACGTGTTCTCTCCCTGGCTTTGCCACCTTTTCCCCCCACCAACTGCCGCTTCCTTCTTTACCTAGAATGAATAAAAGCAACGAACGTAGGGAAGGTTCTAGATCATCATGGGCCCAGGCTGTGTTAGGGGTCTGGTCATTGGGGAACTATCCCTGTTTGGGCCAGTCAGTGCCCGTGGAAGTGGGGAACTTTCCCGTGGCTGCACGGGTGCTGCCGTTCTCATCACGGACAAGAGAAGATGCTGCGTCAACGAAGGGAGGTAGAGGTGTGTTGACATGACCCGGGAGAGGCAGAAATACTTTTACTTTCAATGTACCTCATTCCTTAGGGCAGTTCAATTTAGGTGACCATATCTTAATTTCTTAACCCATCTATTTTGTGTTGCTGTGTACACGCAAATACAGAGACACTAATAGCCGTTATCAGAAGGACACATATTTTAAGTTATTTGGTGGTAGCAATGGCTCTTTGTATAAATTAGTATAGAGGACATATAGAATCATTTTATGAGATCTGAACCATAATTTTTACTGTTTTCATGTATTGCAGAGGTTGATATAGTCATTAAAATGCTTACTTTTATGAATGCTCTTTGCCTAATATATGATATATACGGATTTTTGATATCAAGGCCTTCTTCAGGGACAAAATCCCCTATGATGATATATTAAAAATATGGTCTGCTCTATAACGTTCTTCTATTTGTGAAACTATTACAATGGCTACTATTTATTAATCAGCTTCTCGGGTTTAGCCCTAGCTAAACATGTAGGAAGGAAAAGACAGACAACCTTGAAGCTGATGGAAACGCCGGAAGTCAAGGTTCTCAAACATGACATGCATAAGAGTCACCTGTTAGAGCTTGTGAGAGTGGTAGATTTCCAAGCCTCCCCTCCAGACACTTTAAGTCAATCAGTCTAGGATGTGACCCAGGCAAATGCATTTAATAAACAGTCCCCCCAGGGGTTCAAGGCCACATAGGGAGAAACTCCGGTCTAAGGAAACGTGAATACTTACGTGGCCGGTGAACCACAAGCAGAAAGCTGGAGAGATCCACTCTCTGGCGTGGATCCCGCAGTCAATCCACACAGCATTTTTGGTCCTCTTTTGCTTTCTAGAAATCTGCCCAAAGAAAACCAAACATCACAACAAGAAGCCTCAGGATGATAACGTCCATTTATTTAGGGATGATATCTAATCCTTGAAACAAACCTTAAAGACATGGGCATTAATATCTGAATTCCTTGGAGAGGCCTCAAGAAACACAATGTGCTGGTAAGGTTAAAGGTGCAGAGACGGCCCTGCCTGGTGTGGCTTAGTGGATTGAGTTTGGTCTGCAAACCAGAAGGTAGCTGGTTCGATTCCCAGTCAGGGCACATGACTGGGTGGTGAGCCAGGTTTCCAGCTGGAGGTGTACAAGAGGCAACCGCACATTCATGTTTCCCCCTCTTCCCCTTCCTTCCCCTCTCTCTAAAAATAAATAAATAAAATATTTTTTAAAAAGTGTAGAGATGAAATTACTAAGGTCACGCAGCTGGTGAGACCTGGAATGAAGGTTTGAAGGCAGGACCCCCGGTTTAAGGTGTTCTCATCCCTGGCATTTAACTGACTACACTACAGAAATACAGGAGTGGAGACCACAGACCAGCCCTTCGGATCTTTTCTTCACGCTCCATCAGATCAAAGTGGCTCTGTGTTGGCGGGTGGCTTTTCGTGGCAGGTGTGGGACGGGAAGGCTCAGGAAAGGGAAGCCCTAGGTGCCAAAGATAAACTTGGGCTCCCTCACCTCATTCCCAGGGCACACACATTTTATGTGCAGACTGTGTCTCTATTTCACACAAAAAGTGGCATGCATCAAACCTCATGCAAACCTATCACCAACAGATCTGGGGGACAGAAGCCTTGTCCTCTTTCAAGGAAGGGGGTGGGAGTCTCAGTGAGAGTTGTGTGTCTCTGGGAAAAGAGACTTCCCCTGACCTTTCCTCAATGGTGGCCTCTGATGTTTTCAGAAGTCTCCAGCACACCTCCAGTCAAAATGAATCATATTGGGTTAGCCACAAAGTCCATTGGTTTTTTCCGTAAAAAAGGACACAGGTTTCATTTTCACCGACAGCTCAAGCGAAAATAACCAAACAGACTGTGATTGGAGCCGAAGCTGTCATATCAGCCTTATTGCTACGACCCCAGCATTTCCCTGAGTCTTATCCTTCCCCAGTTTGGTTGTTTGGTTCTTTGGTTCTAGAAACAGTGCCAGTGCCTGTGTTTGGCCGATAACAGGGTCTCTCTCTTGGTCTTTTTCCTAAGTAAGCCAGTCAGCGGTGATGGTGGTATGAATAAAATACGGACTTGGAAAACAATCCACACCACACCCCTTGTTTTAAGACAGTGGGCCCCAATGCTCGAGAAACTGGCTTATCTATGTCACAGAAAAGAGAGTTGATTCTAAAACTGGATTTCCACTTCTAGACCAACACTACCTTAGTGAAGGGGGAAAAATTAACCCTAATTTACAGAGTATTAAAGCAAAGGAATCCTCATTGGACAAATTCATCTAGAACTCAAAGAAACAAAATCCAAATGATAACAAGCACCCCTGGAGAATTCACACATTGCCCGAAGGCAAAAGATCAATGACTCTCCCCACTGTGTACCTTTAAAACATAAAGGGGGCGCTTCTCGTATGAGGATCCGATGTGGATTTTCTCTACCATGTCAGGATGCCTCTGGGTTATGACGTCCATCCAAGAATAGATCTGTCGAAGGGGCAACCAATAGCAGCCGGTCAGAGAGCAGGTTCAAAGCGTTCCCCTCCCTAAAGAGGCGGACAGCTTCTGCAGCGGAGGGAGAGCCCTCGAAAATCTCTGCAGGTGGAAAGAATGAGAAACTAAAACACTTGGGCTGGACCTTTCTTCTGCTGTTCAGGAAAGGTCAGTGAAACTGAAGTTTGGAAAAGCATCAAGGTTTAGAGAAACAGTTCTGAGAAACTTAGGACAAAGTAGGAAAAGGGCATCTTTCAAAGAGTGGTTTTTAAATGCTCCCCACGAACTCCTTGTTACCATTCATTCACAAGTTTGCGTTTACATAGAGTATTTTTTGAAATCCACTTTTCAAGGAAGCCCACCAGAGACCTGTGCATTCATAATGAGACCTGTGAAGTGACAGGGGCCAAGGTGAGAACAGTCTGGAGAGAGAACAAAGTTCTCTTCTACCCTGAGAAGGACAAATAAAAACATCCAGGTCTGACTCTAGTGTCCACATCAGAGCAGGCGCTGCAGGGTGGACCTGGGCCATGTCTGAACGTAAACCAACTTCTCAGGGGCCACAATTAAACTTCTGCACCTTCTGAAATGGGAATAACCAGCCGAGGGCCTTACTCCTGGAAACTTCTTTGGGGGTGATTTCACATAGCAATCGTAGATGGTGGGAAGTCGAGTGGCATCTACCCTTGGGTCCTCTTGCAGGATCATACCATGCGTGAGGGGTAGGGGCACGTGACTGTCCTGTGCTGGGAGACTGACCTGCCACCAAGTTCCAGGGCTGTCACTATCTGAGGTGCCAGGGATTCCCCTACCGGGAACTCCCTCAGGGGGCCCCTGCTCCCCGAATTCCTCTTCTAAGGAGGGAATACATCTGAGAGAACAACTGCATACAACTAGTTTGCATTCCAGGGACGTTCAGTAGATTTCTGCCTGCAGGGAAGGTCACTTGACAGAAAGCTTGATTTCACCATCTAAGCGAAGGCAATGAAGGCAACAGCCTTTGACTAACTCTCTTCTTTGGCCCTTTATTTTCTCCCTCTGGTGGGTTCCCTAAGATGTCCGAGTGCAAGTCCAGGACAGAGCCCCTCCTGCCCAATGTGGGGTGAGGGCGGAGAGAGCCATCAGGGTGATAGGGCTCCTTCTTCAAGACCCCCGTCCATCAGCCAGGCACACGGACTCTAGAAGCTGGTTGAGTTCTGGTTTGACTCACTGAAAAGGAGCAGATGCTTTTGAAGATTAAATAGAAAATGGACTTCCTGGTTATGTAAGCCTTAGATGTCTTAAAAACATAGGTATGATCTTTAATGGTTTCTGGGTACCTATCCAAAGATGATAAAAAAAAAAAAAAAGACTTATATTAAGCAACATGGCTGCCTACTGATGTAGAAGAATAAAAAGCACTAAGGGATTTTTATTCCTGGCGTACACTATGTAGGACAGAACGTCCTCTAAAGGGTTTACCCCTTCAGTGCACAGATGTGGGGAAATGACTCTTAGAATGTCATTCGAAAGCTTACTGAGGTCAACTGAACATCTTGCTCAGGTTCCTTGTAGAAAAATTGGAACCTGTAAGTACTGAAAGAAAAAAGTACATTTCCCTAAAATTAAAACACAGATGTTCTTATTCTTATTCTTAATTTAATAGGTTCCTCCTAAAGGGACTGTAATGGACTTATTTATAACGTACTAAATATAAGCAAATCAATTTATTTAAGTCACTGAGATAATGTGGCAATTACCCAGTAAGAGTAGGACCAAGGTTATAATCCACAGAGACATGATTAATGGGACTGTTAATTTTTTGTGGCAGTTCAATAAAAGACCCTACTTTTTATTTTCTGCACGCAGCAAGAGACACCCTCGGCTGTGGACACAGCCTGTTTAGAGGTGGTTTACCAATTATCCTGCCTTCTTCCCAGGCAGATATCTACAAAACGATGAATTACCACCGTATGATCAACCGAACTGTGATACGTTTTAAATCTCTTCCACCAACTCTGATACTTGAACAATTTCCCATTGCTGACATGCACATGCTGGTTAAATGAGAACAGCAATTTTGGAGACAGGTCTGATGGCTTACTTCATGGAGGGGGTGGTAATTTTCATAGAAGAAGTAGGGGGCCCGGGGTCTGAAGGTGTCGTTGAGAGTCTGTTGGTGGATAAGTTCCTCTACATCTTCCGTCAAGACCCTAGATGAGGAAACAGAGGGTGAGCTGGTTCCCGGAAAGGGCCCTGATGTTCCATGTGGCCCATGGCAGCCACAACTGGTGAGCATGCGGGAAAAAATCACTGAGAAATCTGAAAGTTCTTCCTGCTGGAAGCAACCCCCCCACCCAACACTGTGGTGAGCTGAAATTCACAAACCTCCTGGGGGTGCATATGGGCACCAGACAGAAAGGGACTCCGTTGGGGTATGTTTTTTATGGCCTCCAGAATCCAGAATCTCACCATTTCCCCACTATGATCAACGTGTCTCAATTTGGCTTCATTCCTGTCTTTCACATGAGCATAGAGGCGAGTAGACAATTTTGTTCAGAGTCACCCTGTTTTATCCCATTTTCAGCTACAAACCAAGGAAAGGAAGAAATTCCTCTCTTTTCGGTTTTCATTGTGACAACTGCTGACACCTCTACCAGATGTTCTGCATAACTAAAGACACTCGAACCTCTAGAGAAATCAAAGCGCCAGGAAAATGGATGGCAGGAAAAAGTGGTCTTATTTAATGATTTCTCTTGAGAGATGAGGCACTGTGAACCAGGCGAACATTTCCACTGAACCAAGTAAGCCATTTCCCCACCGGAGATGAACGGGTTGAAAGGTAGCTATTGTCTTAATAAAGTTTCTTTACGTTTATTCTGGCCAATTGGTAAAAGCCAAGCCTGGGCAGCAGAAAGGTCAGAGTTCAGCTCCCAGCCCTGCCACGTTCTCGCTGACCCACCTTGAGAAATTTAGCTATGAGTTGGAAAAACTTTTTTACCTGCCTAAGGAGGAGAGTATTTACCTCACAGGGTTAAATAAGCATTAAACAATACACTGGATGAAAAGACTCAGCACACTTCCCAGAAGGCAGGAAGCCTACCATAGCATTATTAATAATGATCACAGTGTGTTCTCCGAAGGCTGTCCGCTGAGACAGAGAGAGATTCTCCAGGCGGTGCAAAGGCAACAGAAGGACCCTGGCATTGGGACAGTGGGTACACAGAGCAGGTGTTGGGCGGGAGCCCCCAAGGGGAAGAGAGCATGGCCTCTGAGAGGGGACTGAGTGTGATACACTTTAATTGACAGTCAGCTGTTCAGAAATGCAAAGGAAGCAAAATCCTTGTTACCAGCTGCTTTTTTGAGAGATACCACAAAGTTGACTAACGTGAACGACAATTTTGCTTCCCAAGTCTGGGTAGAGAGTAGAGGAACTATAAGAAGGAAACTGCACAGATCATTGAGTCTAACAGTCATTTTGAGATCAGGGAGCGAGGTCAGGAGAGGTCAGACCAAGTTGGAGGTCACAGAGCCAGCCCCTTGGGCTTTATGACCTGTCTATTCTGGAGATTTCCTATTGCCCTGTTTAATGCGCAATTATACCATCTGCTAATCTAATGCATCATAGGTGCTTATAATAGCTGCTTAATACACGTTGAATGGTGCCTACCTGAATTGAATTCCGCTCTCGTGCAAATGGGCTTTCACGTTGGCTGTATCAGATGCATTCACGAGGAAGTGGACTTCATGCTCTTGCGTGATGAACTCAGCTGTCACTGGCTGCCAGAGGATAGTCTGCAGTTTCAAGGGGAAAAGCGGATGAAACAAAACCAGTTATTCATAGCGTTCTCATCTGTAGGTCATGAAAGCTACACGTCATGTATAAGGGGTATAAAAAGAGGCTTCCCGGTCCCTGGTTTGCATTCACACACAAGGCGCTATGGACATCTATTTTGTGGGGAGTTTGTTTTAGCTTTCTCCGTGACTTTGGTTGCTGAAGAGGGCCTGGCATGCAACAGGTGCTCAATAGATAGCTGATGAGACCATGAATGAGCACCGCGCATGGCTAAATTCACGGCCCACCTGTTAGAACAGGAGGTAGACTCCAGGTGTTTAGGAGAGAAGTGAAATGTCTGGAAAGTTGACTACAGGGTGGTTTTCTTCCATAAACATTCCGTAGTTTTGATGTTATCATCACACCAGCGGTCCACGTCTTTCACCTCCTTATGAACTTTGGAGAATGCGTCCCCCAGTTATTTTCACTTTTTCCCATGTGACTGCACTTCCTCCAAGCACTTCCACCCACATTTCCTTTGGTCAATGCAGCAGCAGTGTGGTACAGCCCAGGCAAGGGCCATCATTTTCACTCTCCCGATAAAAAAAGTAAGGTTCCTAGCTAATATGTCTCTAGCTAATATGTTCCTAGCCTTAGGAGCTAAGGCTCCTAGCTAATATGTCCTGAGGAGTGGCAGGCCAAGAAATGAATTCTCAGTCTCCAACGCTTTCTCTGGTGGTATATCTTCCGGCCATGATGTGGTGACTATGAAAACCCCCGTTCAACTCTGTTGCTGGGAGAAGCACAGCCGGCCCACCTCCCCAGCTGTTGCTGTCTTGACCACCAGAGGGCCTGCCGCCCCAGGATGCTGCCAGTGAGGTGTTAATGCAGGTCCCTTCCCTCTAGCGGGGAGTTTGCTCTTATGTGTGGCTCCCCACCGGTCCCTCCAAATCTTCACTGGAACGCCCTCTGTCTAGAGGTTCTCCGTACATAATCTTCCTTCCTGCACAGGTGCCAGGTGCGTTACGGGACGGTGCCCTCTCCCTTTGGTCCATCGCGAGCCTCTCCTGGAGGAGACCTATGGAATCTTGCATCTGGTCTCTCTGACAAACATGGGGCCATCCATTTTCTACCACTGATATTTTGTAACTCTCACCCGTGTTCTGCACCACAGGCATTCGAGGGAGATGAGCCCTGGGCATGAACATGTTAATAAACCTTCCCTTGTTTTTTGGATCTTTGCTTCTTGGTTCCAAACCATTGTTTTCTAAGCCAAGTCCCATTGGACTTTCGTGAGTGTAGCATCTTCGTGAGGACACGTGCACTTTCGAGCCCCAGGTACTATTATGCAGTTGGCTGGAAAGCTGATAGCCCAGATGAAGGAGGTTTGATTTTGGGGACCAGCCAGACCAAGCGACAGGGGAAGAGGAAGAAGGCTCTAAGAAGAGGCTCATAGTAGCTCTACGTAAGTTAGACAGCACAGAGGTGACAACACGGCACATACTACGTGCACAAAATGAAACCAGTCCACAAAATGTGAGGGGACGTTACCTCATATGTTGCTGTGAGGTTCTGCAGAATTTGAACTTGTGAAGAGGTTCTAGGAAGAGCGGATAAGACCTGGCCACTGGGGAGAGATAAAACGGGATTTTGATGTTAAATCGGGAGTAAAAATGAGGCAAACTATAGTGGGAGAGGCTTCAAGGTAGCAATGAAAAGGAGACAAGCCTATATTGTTCAAAGGGAAGGGGGTCTTGCTTCACACGAAATGTGGCATTAAAAACAGAATGGAAGCCCTGGCTGGTGGCACAGTGGGTAAGGCGCCGGCCTGCGAACCCAAAGGTCGCAGGTTCGATTCCCAGCCAGGGCACATAACCAGGTTGCAAACCAGGTCTCCAGCCAGGTCTGTGGCTGGAGGCAGGTGAAAGGCAACCATACACTGATGTCTTTCTCCCTCTCTGCCTCTCTCCCTTCCCCTCTTTCTAAAAATAATGAAATAAAATCTTTAAAAAAAAATTAAAAAAAGTAAAAATAAAAACAGAATGGCTGGAGGCAGGTGAAAGGCAACCATACATGGATGTTTCTCTCCTTCTCTGCCTCTCTCCCTTCCTCTCTCTCTGAAAATAATGAATAAAATCTTTAAAAACAAACAATCAAACAAACAAAAAAACAAACAGAACGTACACTCCTTCTTTCTGCTCCTAAGAAGTGCCACATCAGTAGTCTCTTCAACCAGAGACACTTTATTTTTTTTTTATTGTGTGTGTTGATTCTGAAAATTGAAGATAGACGGGCCTGGCTGGTGTGGCTCAGTGGATTGAGCACCAGCCTGTGAACCAAAAACTAGCCGGTCCAATACCGGGTCAGGGCACAGGCCTGGGTTGCAGGACAGGTCATCAGTTGAGGGTGTGCAAGAGGTAACCACACATTGGTGTTTCTCTCCCTCCCTTTCTCCCTCCCTTCCTCTCTCTCTAAAAAGAAATAAATAAAGTATTTTTAAAAAGAATGTGGCAATTGAGGAATGGGGTAGGTGAGGGGAGGGAGGAGCAAATGAGGTTGTTTGCGGAAGAAAAGTCCCTATCGTTCTGATAAGGATGATGTAAAATTGTACCTGCGTGTATGCAAATATACGGAAGAAACGCACAGAAGAGTGATCACCAAAATCCTAATGATGTTCTCTCAGGGTGGTGACACTTCACTGCTTTTCTCTCTAATCTTATGCTTCTCCATATTATTTACTCATTTTTGACTAAAAAGTTCTCTTGTTGTATCTAGTCAGGAAAAATGCTCCTAGAAAGCTCCTCTCACTATGAAAAAGCCACCACCCAGTATCTCACGATGCTGGTAACTACCCCCCAGGCACATTCTGTATTGTTCTCAGGGGTCCTGTCAGCCCATCAGCGGGGCACAGCCAGCTACCTGGTGGGTTTTCCAGCCTTTTGCTGTGCTGTCATCCCAGCATGCCCTGTTCCAGGAGCGTTTGGGTCCCTTTTTGCACCATCTGCCCCACGAGTTCCGACATTTCTAGCTCACTTCCTGCTGCCCATTGTTTCCTCCAAGCTTCCAAACCATCAGGACAGCAGTTGGCCCCAGCTCTCCAGGGTGTTATGAGTGAGGGCACCTTCTTAGGTCTACTGTCTTTTGCGTATTCACACACGAGGCACGCCCACAGCCAGACAGCTTCCTGACAGCGGTGACAAGATTGCTACACAATGGAAGCCAGGGGGCAGTGCTTCACCACCAGCTAACACGTTGGGCGCAATCATTGGCATGAGCAGCAAGGTCAGAGCGGCAGACGCGACCTGTCTGCAGCAGGTACAGCTAAGGAGAACAAGGAGTTCTTTGGGGCAAGAGAGTTGGGCTGCGGCCAACAGAGGTATTGCTCAACCTTTGCCATGAAAAGGAATCAAGAACGGAGTGTGAGTGAGGCTAAGGACAGCGATGCCAATCCGTTGCCAGGACCAGTTCTGAGACCCAGAATCTCCTGCGTGGGGAGGAGTCAGGTCCCCACCAGGAAGGACCCTCCAACAGTGTATACAGGCAGTGTGCTCATGACTTCTTCAGCTCTTTTCCAGAGGGACCTGTGGCATTTTACTCAGAAACTGTGCCCCTGGGGAGAGGGGAGTACTTCAGCATTTTGAGGTGCTCCAGATTCAGGGTCCAGCTGGCCCTGACATGTGGAGACCTGGAGTCCAGTCTAAGTCTAGAGCATAGTGGAAAGACCAGGTCCACGGATTCCCCCATGATTATTTCTCTAGTCCTCAAACGTGGAAATGGACATACTTGGTAGTTGGCAGAATCCCATATCAGTCTCTTACCTATAAAGGAAAAACTCTCACAGTGGGAAAAACCTACAGGTGACACTAGCCCAGACAACGACATTAAAAAAAAACAAAAAAAACAAAAATGCACCTGGGAGGAAATGGCAGATAGGAGTTCTACCTTAAAGGCCTAAAGATGCAGGGATGGGGGTTCCCATCAAATCCACTTTCAATTCACCAGTCCTGCTCCCTCAGAAACCAGACTGATCCTAGAGGATGACAGCAACCAATCAAGCTCAACCAGGCCGGAGCCTCCCCTGCCGCAACTGTGCCCAACGGGGTGCCTTCGCTGAGCAGGGCCCCACGTGCACGACTTCAGCTGCAAAGCTGACCATCGCTATCAGAAAGAAAAGCACCAGAAATGGGCCACGCTGACTTGGGACAGACAGCAGGACGGATGTCCAGTCTTGCTTCAGCTAGAGTGACCTTTCCCACTAGCTGGAACAAGATGGTGTAAAGGGGACTAGCCTGTGTCAACCGCTCAGTCCACAACACCGTGCCAATGGCTGGCTTCCAGGAGTTAGGTTTGCTCTGCAACCGGATGTCGGTCTGCAGGTAGGGCAGCCCCGGAAGCCCTGTAACCAGTTGTGACAGTGCCTGTGCGTGCACTGAGGCCACAGTTAGCCCTGCATTCCAGGCTGACAGTTTGGTTTTGGGTGAACGACCCCTTGAGGCTCAGGTCCCTCCCCAGTGAAGAGGCAGCCATGTTCGGGAGGGTAGGGGCAGGTGTGCAGGACTCTTGTTTCCAGGTGCCATGCCCAGTGAGTGGGACCACACAGGTGCCCAGTAACGGCACACTGTCTCGTCCCCCTTTAGTAATGAGAGTGTCACCGTCTATAACACCAGGCTGGCCACGTTGTATCAGTTTTCCTCCTTACCCTTAATTAAAGCCAATCGCCCGGTAATGGGATATTAGAACTGGCCAGGACCTTCGAAACCTTAGTCTCTAACTTATTGATGACACATAGAGACAGAAGTCACTGATTTTTCTAGCACTTTGACTCCCCTCATTATTTGGTGGTGTAGTTTGGTACTTGGTTATTGACAGTCATCTTGAGCAGAAAAGAATTGATCGACGATGATTAATTAGATCAGCGATGGTGTGCCAATACAGCTTCAGGCTTACCAGGGTCGCCCTGTTGTCTTACATGCTCTTTACGACACAGAAAAAATTCCTGGTAGAATTTTTCCATCGCTGGCATGTCCCTGCCCTCTAGGCTGTTCAGTAACATGGGGAGAGGAATCTATCTCGGAGGTAATTGAAGAAGCAAAGGATCGTAGAAGCAACACAAAGAAAAAATAATTCCAAGTGAAACAAAATCAGGTTTTAAAAACCTGAACGTTGGTTAGTGAATCAATGACAACATTTGCTAGTGACTCAATGACAATATACGCGTAGCCGTGAACTGTTCACTGGGTATTATATATGTTAGAGCATGTGTTCATGTGTGCTCTTCTAAGGGGTTTATAGTAGAAAACCCTAAAGGAATTTCTCTGCTAAGCCAAATAAGAATTAGATACATTCATGTAGCTGTTCTTATAACACAACTATTCTGCTTATATTCCATGCTAAAGGCTCATACACAACCCAACCTTCACCCTCTTCTACCTCCTATGTTTCATGAATAAGAAGAAAATAAACGATCTATAGTTAATATATTTTATATGTGTTAGGGTGTAAGTAATTATTTTTTATAAAATTTCTTTTTCTTTCATCTCTGTGGACCCTGAATATACATGTCATCTGGGGTCCTCCTGATCATAAAACCAGAACTGGGTGAGAAAAAGGACAGGCCTTACTCTAGTGAGACCCTTATACTGCAATCTATGGTCTGCCAGGGCAACAGGGAACGTTTCTGGAAGAGCTGACCTTCAAACTGCAACATGTGCTGCCCAGCCCGGTGTACAGACCCGTTCTACGTTGGGCAAGCAAGCGGGGACCCGGCCCACCCCGCTCTTGGGTCCACGGTTACCTCTGAAACGCGAAGACATGCTGCTCACAGGACAGGAGAGTGGCTATCAGGACTCCAAGGCTGCAGAGCTTCATCCCCACAGTGATTTCCAGAGCAACACAATCCTCTGAAGAAAAGGGCCCGAGAGCTGGTTACGTAAGAGCCTTCTTTACTCTCTGGTTAAAATATAATGGCATGTTTCCTCTCGTTGCTGTCATCAATCAACTTAGCCTGCACTTCCGCTCTCAGAAAGAAACATGATGAGAGCTGCTGTTCTTAGTAGCGGGTATCGAGAACAATCATCCTGGAAACCGTCTGAAAGCTAACAGGAACCCCCAGAACGGAGGAGGTAAAGAAGCCACTTAGAGACTGGCAGGAGGGGTGGAGACGCGAAAGGGGTAGGCCCACGCCCACACGTGGCATTGACTATCTCTGCTGTGACCGTCCCCCCTGAGGGGCCAGGGGTCCCAGCCCCGCCCTGGGCTCCCCAGCCCGGAGCACCAATGAGGTCAAGAGCAGCCCCCACAACACCTGGCTGTGAAAATCAGTGGGGACTCCATCCACCAAGGTGTCTTTTTTTTTCAAATGTATTGATCTTCTAAAAGAGACACATCGATAGAATGCTTTGAACCTGCAACCTAGACACGGGCCCTGACTGAGAACGAAACCCACAACCTTTCGGTGCACAGGATGACGCGCCAACCCAGCCGGATGCAAGGCTTTCTTCACGAGCTTAACCCTGTGCCTTTTATCAAGACCATGCCCAGGAGGGTCGCCTCCCCTGAGGACGAGGGCAAATGCGTGGTGGCCCTGCGGCCCCGGCTTCCTGCTGGGCGCACACTTCCCTGGGAGGGCTGGTGAATCTAATGGCACTTTCCCAGGAGCCCAGGTGCAGCCCAGTTTACAAGGTTTCCTTTCAGAATCCACCGGCCATTGAAGCTGCATCATCTTGGGAGGTTTGAAGACACGGAACTGATCCATGTTCCTGCCCCCTCTCACTGCCTCTCCCGTTTATTCGTGGGGAGGGAGCAGTTGTACCGTCAGCACAGAGGTTAAGTGGTGGAGGAAGCAAGGTTTGACTTGGAAACTTCCATCCCTTCGTTTCCCCTTTCCCAACTGCCACCCCCTCGCGTTGCCCTTGAGAGTATTCCAAGCGGTGGCTGCCCTTCAAGACACGTGGGATCTTCCTCATCCCGCTGCCCAGGCTGCCCGTCCGAACCTCAGCAGTTTTTTTCTTAAAGATTTTATGTATTTATTTTTAGAGACAGGGGAAGGGAGGGAGAAAGAGAGGGAAAGAAACATCAGTGTGTGGTGGTCTCTCACGTGCCCCCAACTGGGGACCCGGCCTGCAACCCAGGCACGTGCGCTGACTGGGAATCGAACCAGCAACCCTTTGGTTTGCAGGCCAGTGCTCAGTCCCCTGAGCCGCACCAGCCAGGGTGGGACAGTTCTCAGAGCTCCTGGAAAGATGGCACCCTGCCACCAGGGTGTGGGAAGAGCTGGGCTGGACCAGCCACTGCCCAAGGGTGGTCTGTGAGTCACAGCATCTCTTTGGGTATTTGAGGAAAATCCCTGGGCACACCAGCCCTGTGGGAGCTGAATCTCAAGTGGGGATTGGGAAAATGTGTGCTCTAACAAGTTCCCCAGATGATTTTTCAGCACCCTAAAACCTGAGAATCACCCCTAAACCTTTCACTCATTCACCTGGGTCTCATGATACAACAGGTCTCACTTCTGTCGGCCATACGATGGAAGATAATACACTTTTCCCGTCCTCTGACCTTTGAATATTCGAGTTGCTCACGTGGAAAACACTGTTCCTCCCTCCTGTCCCGTGAGGCAGTTGGCAAAGATAACAACGAATCTCTCCTCCTGGAAAGTCATTGCAAAATGCAGGTGTTGGGGCAGAGATGAGTAGGCCCTGGAGGGCCACGATCCATCCCCTTCCCTGGGACAGTTTGATGTCCTCAGTCCCCTAGCTGTCACCAGAAGCCACAGAGGTCGCTCCAGGAACCGTGGAAGGAAAAGCCAGTAGGTTTGATGTAGGTAGTGGGAGCAGAGGGCAGACTGAAGCGATGGGGCCCCAGTCAGATGTGTTAGAGGCAGCCGTGGGTAGCCGGCAAGGGCAGGGTGTCCCGGCGACCTCGTACCCGCACCCAGCAGGCCCGGAGAGATGCCAGCAAAGGGCAAGGCTGGGTGCCCGCCGTGGAGGGAACACCACTTTATTTCAAACAAATGTTGAGGACAGGAAGACATCACGGGGAAGGTATTTTAACCTCTCAAGGGTCGCGTAATTGGGAAAGTGTAATTTCATTTAAAGCTGCTAAAGTAACTGCCTAGTGACTGTAGATCTTTTAAGACAACATCTGTTCTCTAAGGATCGTGTTTCTCCAACGTTAACATGCATAAAAACTAATCGGGGGTCTCATTAAAGTGGAGATTCTAATTTCGTAGGTATGGTGTTCGGAGTTGAGGCTGCATTTCTGATTGGCCTCTGGGTGCCCCTGGCCTGAGAACGACCCTCAGAGCAAAAAGTTGTGAACTTCTGGGACTGGTTCAGTGAGCCCGTGGGGCAGCCAGGTCCAGAAATGCCTTCTGAGTTGTATATGCATGTATACTGCTTCCTAATTAAATCTTTGCATGCATTTTAACCCTCTTGATAGAGGATAGCTCTCTATTAACCAAAATACTGGTATGAATGGAACTTCCCAATCTCGACACACCTGGGAACATAAATATGACTGACATGTTGGCCACCTGTCCCTGAGTTCGTGGTGGGATGGTGGGGGTGGACGGTCTCTGTGTTGGTGCCTCACATTGGGTGGGTTGTTGAATATAGGTAGACTTTAGACATGAGGAAAGATTTACACATGTGTTTTCTGTCATCCATGCCGGGACCCAACAGGTAGACTGTCTTTCAGAAGTGAAGGGGCAGGACGCTGGGTGGAGAGCCGTTTCCGGGCCGCTCGGTGACCAGATTTCACAAGAGGGTCAGTCCAGTTCTGATCATCAGCTCTGGTTTCCGGGCTGCCAGGCAGGCGGGTGCTGGGCAAAACCCCGTCAAGGCCACTCCAAGGACGTGGCTAGCATTCCGTCCACGTGACCGACAGTGAGGACAAAACTGCTGCCGGTCCTTCATGCAGAGCTCATGTTCCTCTGAGCTCAGGAGCCTTGTTTACAACTTTGTTACATTTATCCTGTTCTGGTTTCTTGCTGGATCCACATGCTTCTTTAGACATAAAATGCAGGAGTTGGGGTCCACCCCAGGGTCCTCTCCGTTCAGGGTTGTCTAGTATTTGAGGAAACAAGAGGAGAATCTGTGTTTTGCTCTCCAACCTAGGCTCGATACCTTTGCTGGAATAGAAACTTGGTGAGGACCTGCCAAACGAACATGAACGTTCTGTGCTCAGGAGTGGGTAGATGATTACTGTGGCCTTATGCTCTGGGCAAGCTATTTACACAGCTTAAATGTTTATGAGCCACTGGTGAAATACGGTGTGGGCCCTGGCTGGTGGCACAGAGGATAAGGCACCGGCCTGCGAACCCAAAGGTCGCTGGTTCGATTCCCAGCCAGGGCACATAACCAGGTTGCAAGCCGGGTCTCCAGCCAGGTCCGTAGCTGGAGGCAGGTGAAAGGCAACCATACATGGATGTCTCTCTCCCTCTCTGCCTCTCTCCCTTCCCTTCTCTCTGAAAAATAATAAATTATTTTTAAAAATACGGTTTGGCACACCTGTACAATAGACTACCACCACCTGTAGAAAAGATTGAGGTGGGTCTAGATGCACCAATATGGAGAAAATCTCCAAGGTATATGAGAATAAGTGAGATGCAAAGTGATGTGCAGAACCATAAATAAATCTGTAATAAAAAGGGTGTGTGTGTGTGTGTGTGTGTTATGTGCAGAGAATATTTCTAGGAGGGTACAAAAGAAAAGGGAACCGTAGCTACCGATTGGGGGTCTGGCACAGAGGTAATGGTGGGCTGATGAACTAGCATTCTGGGGATGAAAACTGCAAACTGCCCCTGTTTGTAGAGTTGGATGATATCTGAGGTGCAACGACCCCCCTCGCGGGCAATTTTCAGCCAACAATGCTGTCACGACAGACTCACAAAACTGGCTTCCGCCACACCGCTCAGCCTGCGGGCTTGATGCCTTTCCTGATCAGCTGAGGGCGCGTTCATTCCCCCAACTCTGCGCCGTGCCCGCCGTGCGCCCAGGCACTCCGTGCGTGCGGGCCGAAGAACGAATTAGGGACATCCAACAGGAGGAGCATTTTATTCAGGGAGACTGAGCATTAAGGCAGTAACATTCCCCTTGGGGAACTGATGGAAGAGGATCTTCTGAGACCCCACTGGGTGTGGAGGAGGACAAAGCCCCTGGCCACTCAGATGCCACCGAAGCTGCCCGTTGGTTTCCCTCGCCCACCGCCCTGAAAATCGACGCATTTCAGTGGCTTTGAGAAATGGCTGAGCCCCGCTGTGTGGCCCCCCTGAAGACCACACCTTCCTGATGAGCCCCTTCAGCCTTGGGGAGAGTCTAGTGTTGGTTCACCACGTTCTGTTACTGTTCAGGATTCGGGAGGTTTTCAGGGAACGTGTACCATCGATTAGGTTGGCTGTTCCTCCGCCTTTGTTTTGGAATTCTTTAAATACCCAGTGAGTTCACGCTTCCTAAAGCAACTCAGCTGACACCCGCCGGTATGGCAAGCAAGTGTGCGTACAGGTGTGTGCGTACAGGTGTGTACGTACAGGTGTGCACGTGGTGGTGGGTGGGCGGCTGGGTGGGGCTGGGGGCCCTGTTTATTGGCATATACTCCCCCTGGGAGTTTGGGGTTAGCGAAAAAGCTTCTACAGTACCAAAAAAGTAAACATTCATCATACGGCCTGGCAGCAATCAGATTCACTGAGACCTAAGAGCACAGGAAAGCAGGGCAGGGCTGTCCCCACCCACCAGCAGGGTAGCCGCAAGGACTAGGTCCACTTTGCGGGGCGCAGGACCTGGAGGGGCAGCCCCCAAAGACAGCGGCTTTGCTATGGCTCTGCGCTGTCCCCTGGTGGTTGGCTGCTCAACCACGTCCTCCTCAGAGCTAACCAAGAATCCACCTGAAGGCACGGGATTGATCGAAGATGATTAGATCTGGTCGGACCCTCCCCTCGAGGCTTAAAAACAGAGCGTCTCCTATTGGCTGAACAAATACACAACAACTGCTAACAAACGGGACCCTGGTCCGAGGCTGGGCTCTGGTGAGGACTCTCACTTCTCTGCAGGTGACCCGAGACCCTGGACCCCAAGAGCCTGTCTGATTAGTCAGATGCTCCTCGTGGCCCAGAGGCAAGGCAGGCCCGCAGAGGGGGTCCTACAGAAGGCGGAGTCCTGAGAGGTGGAGAGCCGAGCCCCAGGGAGAGGGCGTAGGAGAAGGGTGCCAGACCCAGGCTTCAGGACCATGCAGGCCTACAGCCTCCATGTTAACATGAACAACAATGCAGGTTCTACACTTGACTAACGGCAAGAAACAAGGTTTTGTTTTGTTTTTCCTTTAGATTTTCAAAAAAGCAAGATAGTCAATGGTAAAAAAAAAAAAAAATATATGTGTAATTGGGTCTTTTGCAAAGAAGGAAGCACTTGTGAAGCATAGCAGAAGCTACCTGGCTAAACAAATAAGAGCATCTTTGGAAGCTCGAGTATCGTCCTCAGGTTGAAAGCTTTGGAACAACGTGAACCGTCTCGTCCTTCCTGGGAGCCTCAGGTGCTGAGCGGAAGGTGTCCTGCCTCCAGCCCCACACCGAGGGGCCTCACACCCTCTTCATTCCTTTCCCCATGAGGCAGGCAAACACCGTCATGACCATTTTGGGGTTCACTTCAACAAGGTCTTCTGGAAGGGCGTACACTCTTGCTCCAATTTTCCGGGCCATGGAGATGGCATACCTACCAGGGAGAAAAGAGGGAGAATGAGGAGAGCCAGAGTCACAGAGGATGCAGGGGGCCCCCCAGAATCATCGTTCTAGCCATTCTCTATGTGACGCGCTGCTGCAGTCCGTATACAACACAGAGCTCACCCGGGCATGGCCACAGTCAGCCACCAACAGCCTCCCACTTTTATGGGCAAATCTTGGCTTGATAAAGCTCCTGGCTCCATCAGCCTTGCTGTCCAATTCACTATTGGTCCTTCGAGATCTTCCTAGCTCCTGCCACTTTGGACGCCTACCCCATGAGTATTTTCTTGGGCAAAAGAGCAGCAGAAAAAGTCATCAAGTTGGAGAAGAAAGGGTGCTAGAAAAAGTTTCCAGGCTGCTTTTGCACCACAAAAAAATATTTTTATTTGTAAGAAAAAAACAAGGGAAAAATGCATCTGTAATACCTTGACTTTACGCCTGAATGATTTTATTCCTTGTTCCGTTCTGACCCTTGCGCACATATACAAGTATTTATTTATGCTGCTATGATACTAGAAGAGTGAGTTTTATAGTATACACTTTTCACATAAAATGATCACAGCTGCATCTGACCATTGTTGCTTTATCATAGTTATAGGAAGATAAATTTTTTTAGCTGTAACCTGTTTTCAAATGAGCCTACATCACTGCCTGTCAGTTCATTTGTTCACTTTGTTGATTATCTAGTAACTTCCTATAATGAAGGCTCCAAGCCCCATCGCTATCCCAGCTCCCTTAAAAGAACTTTACTCTTACTTTATGGATCAAATTAAAGTATCAGGCCAAATGAGTCCCATTTCTCCTTCTTGCCCATCTCTCAATGACTTCCTCTACTGGCCAGTGCGTGAAGTGGGAGAGAGGTATGGAAAAGATTCTCCCTCACAGCCCTCAGAAGGAACCCATACTGCTGACACCTGGACCTTAAACTTGTACCCTCTGCACTGTGAGAAAATCAATTTCTGTGAAGTCACCTTATTTGTATTCCTTTGTTATGGCTGCCCTAGGGAAGAACACAACCTCTCCAGGGAAGGGGTCAGCAAACTTCCCACAAAGGAAGTATGTAATGCATAGCTGTATTTCAATAAAACTTTATTTATAAAATAAAATCGCAGGCCAAATCTGGCTCATAGACTGCAGTCATGTGCTGACCCCTACTCTACATGGTAAAGCAAATGGCACCTGTTCCCAGGCAGTTGGAGATTCTGATCTTGAAGTCTACCCCCTGCCCATTTATATCCATGGACATGCACACAAAGGCTGTTTATATTTCGGCCTGCCATGCACATACTTTATTTAGGAAGTCTCCTATAGAGTAGGATTAGAAAATTGATTTTGTGAAACCACAGGCTTGCTTCTCCTTTGGAAGAATATCCTCGATTTCTGTCTTGCTCCCTCTAACCCTATGAGACTTAAATTACTGCAGCACAATATCGAAAATAATGACGATGGGTCACAGTAAGTCAAGAGAAGAAAGTGCATCTGTAGTGAAACTGAAGTGTTTGCAAAAAAAGCACAAGCAAGAGACTTTATAGGTATCCAGCGGCCAGTTGGGTCCTTCCCCACCCCCTCCCTTTCCCCTCAGTCCTCACCACTGGCCTCAGGTTTATTTACGTACTTTGCATTGTTGAGTTTCTCTTCATCGTTCAGGTTGTCTGTCTTCAGAAGGTCGTAGTTGATAGAACCTGGTTGAATGGCATCGATGAGGTCCAGAACCGGCAAACTTGTACTGATCTTTGGGTCCTGCACAGGGAGAATGGGGGTTCTATCAGTATGGCCCCAAGTTACTCCTACTTCAGTAAAACAATGTGGATGGGTTTTTCCTCTCTTGGAGGAAACGTATCCAGCCCAGTCTAGGATACACCAGCTGCACACCAACTGTACAGAGTTGCACACCAGCTGTACAGGGCTGCACGCCAGCTGTACAGGGTTGCACACCAGCTGTACAGGGTTGCATACCAGCTGTACAAGGCTGCACACCAGCTGTACAGGGTTGCACACTAGCTGTACAGGGCTGCACACCAGCTGTACAGGGCTGCACACCAGCTGTACAGGGTTGCACACCAGCTGTACAGGGCTGCATACCAGCTGTACAGGGTTGCACACCAGCTGTACAGAGGGCTGCACACCAGCTGTACAGGGCTGCACACCAGCTGTACAGAGGGCTGCATACCAGCTGTACAGGGTTGCACACCAGCTGTACAGGGCTGCACACCAGCTGTACAGGGTTGCACACTAGCTGTACAGGGCTGCACACCAGCTGTACAGGGTTGCACACCAGCTGTACAGGGTTGCACACTAGCTGTACAGGGCTGCACACCAGCTATACAGGGCTGCACACCAGCTATACAGGGTTGCACACCAGCTGTAGTTTCATTTCCTAGTGGCTCACTAAGCCACCAGGCAGGCAGGGAGCCATTCTCCAACAGCAAGTGAACGAAGAAGGTGCAGGAGAGGAGAGCAGAAAGGCTGAACGGAAATGTTTGACATACCACTGGCCTGAGCAGAGGAAGGGATGATTTGGTAAGAAGCCATCGGAAAGGAGAGAGCAAAGACGTTAGGAGGAGCCCTGCTTCCTTTGGGGGGCTACCCCAGGGGTGCTGGGTGGCGATGGTGTGACAGGTGTTTCCGTGGATGCTCAGGTCTTGGGGACCCCAAGAACAGAGGAGTATCCACAGGTCCAGGGACAGGGTTGGCAGGTATGTGATCAAATGCAATGACAGTGACTAATACTAGCTGGCGCCTCACAGTTTGCTCAGCACTTTCTTCTCTTACAATTGGAGGTTGAATTTTCTTCTCTCACAATTCTTTTCCTCCTTTTTAAAATTGAATGTATTGGGGTGACCTTATGATTAGATTATTGCATTATAATCATCTAATTTCCATCATTACCCTCACCCTCTAGCTTCACAGAAGTTGTTGGTGAAGGAGCACGGGGAAGAGATCTGCATGTCCCTGTCCTTCCTACTTCCTGCCCACAGTCTTGGGGAAGTGCTGACAGGCAGAGACATGACCAGCTGCAGCCGCGCTCACAGGCGAGAAGGGACATGGGCTGGTCAGGAGTGGGTTGTTTCAAAGAGTGTCACTTAAAATGCAATGAGGGTTAGTTTGATGTCTTCCTTTCGTAGTCCTTTTCACTTAATTCTGAAATGACGCAGTGAGAGGGAGGGGAAAGTCAGCCCAGAGAGGAACAAGGAGCAAAAGAATTGTCAGATGTCCCCAAGACTGAGCCCCACTGGGGACACCCCAGAAGGGGGACGTCATGGGCTTCTGGGGCAGCTGTCTGCAGGGAGATGCACCCCTGGGCTGTTGAACCAGTCGTGTCGCAGACACGGGAAGTGACCTGTGGCCGCGCTGGGTCCACAGCCTCCCGCCCAGGGAAGAGGCATGTTCTCCTCCCTGTGGGACTGTCCCCTGCAGTCCCTAGTGCTCAGCGCAGGAGCTCCTCCAGCCCAGTTTCCTCCCCTGTAAGTGAGGAAACCGGCAAACTGACTTCACTGTGTCTGTGAAGGTGACGTGAGACCTTAACTGCCAGGAGCTCAGGGCCTGTCCCATACAGGGTGCGCCCTCTCTGTCCCCCTCCACCCGCGTTCTGGCAGCTTTCTGGGAGGACTGGCCCAGCTCGGCCACCAGCCTTCACTCCTGTGCGCAGCCGTCCAGACGGAAGGGCAAGCTGGGTGGGGACAGAGGTGGCCTTCATCTCCCATGAGCTTCTGGGATTGGGCATTCCCGGTACTGCCCAACCTGGAGATACCTCTGCCCTTTCTGGAGGGGAGAGGTTTTAAGTTTTCCTTAATTTTGAAGCAGAGGGCTGATAGCATGATGAACTGCCTCCTGGGTCCTATTCATGTAACTCTGCAGGGTCCTTCCTCCTAATCTTGACCTTTCAACCAGAGAAACGTAGTTAAAGTGGTGCAGACGTCGTATGAGGTCAAGTGCACGGGTGCCCGAGGAAGGATCTGGTTAATGCACTAGACACGCGTGAAGAAACGTAAAAAGAGATAATGCTGTTAATAGTGTGGATGGGACTGGGATACAAGCCCACTCCTACTTTTTCGCAGAAAATACCCCACGGGAGAGCTTTCACCGTAATAATGTCAACAATCTGAGTCGTGGAGCTGTGCACATTTCAAAACTACTACTGCGTTTACGCTACTTTGGAAGAATGACGCCTGAAGCGTGTGTAAAACATGGTGGGTTTTTCAATGAATTATTCCAGGAGGAACTGACAAGAAATATGTCAGCGGCATGGCTCATGAACAGGAAAACAATTATGTCATTCAGCAAACTCAAAATTGGAGGGGACCCTGAAATACCCGACACTTCAGGTCCCTGAAGAGGAGACAGGACCGGCCTAGGGCTCAGGTGGCCCACGTGAGCAGTCACCAAGGCTTTACCTTGAAACTGGAGATGGATGAGCTCTTTCCCGCCTCCTTCAGGGTGTCATTGACCCAGCTGACGATAATGTCATCGTTGACCTTCTGCCCACCTCCAATTTCCTCCAGAATATTCAGCGTGTACCTGAACCAAATCAAGAATGATTTCTGGAGGAAAGTTGCTAAGAAACTCAGCATCGCAGAAAGTAGCCAGGGTAGAAAATGGTGTTTTCTTTTTAGGTACGTTACAAAAGATAGCTTGGACACCGTTATGTTAGCAGTGGGAGAAACAAAAAACATTTATAGATAGAGAGAGACATTCGTTTTAGGGCAACTGAAAATGCAGGCTAGTGGTCACCATGGTGAGATGCGGAGCAAGCACTGCCTTCCAAGCACGCCATTGCTCTGAACAGGAAGGGGAGGCGACTGAGAAGGGCAACGGAAAGAAGGTGCGAAAGATTTGAACAGGTAGTGCTTTTCTTAAGCGAACCATAAAAAACCAAGGAACAACACCACTTCAAAAGGACCTACCCACCCCTGTGTTCGTAGCAGCGCTATTTACAATAGCCAAGTGCTGGAAACAGTCTACATGCCCATCAGTGGATGATTGGATCAAAACACTACGGTACATTTACACAACGGAGTTCTATGCAGCAGAAAGAAAGAAGGAACTCCTGCCTTTTGCAACAACATGGATGGAACTGGAGAGTATTATGCTAAGTGAAATAAGCCAGTCAGTGAAAGACAAATACCATATGATCTCACCTAATACCAGAACCTAATGAACAAAACAAACGAGCAAAAGAGAACCAGAGGCATGGAAACAAGGAACAGACTGACAGTGACCAGAGGGAAGGGGAAGAAGAGGGGAAAGAAGGGAAAGGATCTAGTCAGGGAACTAGGATAAATGACCTATGAACATGGACAATAGTTTGGGGATTGACTGTGGGAGAGGAGATGGGGTGGGCAGGGCAGGGGAGAGTAATGGGGGGGAAATGGGACAACCATAACAGAACAACAATAAATTTAAAAAATTAAAAAATAAAAAGAAAACCCGAAAGACAAGTCAATGTTAGAAAAGTCATATATATATATATATATATATATATATATATATATATATATATATATGTTTATGAGTTTCCTTCTTATATTGTAGAAATAGAAATATTAGGAATGCCTCATCATGACGGTCACTTTGAAGCTGAAGCCTAAGTTCATCTACAGTCTGAGTAAGAATCAGCTACTGTTATGAGAACTGAGTTTGATTGGGAAACTTATTAAGAAGCATCAAGCTCTGGAAATTTCCCAGAACAGAGATGTCTCACGGTGCCCTCAGGCAACTGCCCCTGGCCGGGGCACCACGGGAGAAACACAGAAGGAAGCTGCGCAGGTGAGCAGCTTTGTCGGCCGCAAGGTTCAGGCTGGCAGGAGGGGGTCCAGTTACCCCTGACAGACCGTCAGGGTTGGGTTTCAGGTGCCCTGCTCACTGAAACTCAAGCACCTGGCCCTCTGTCCTGCTGGAGACAGGGCTGGTCGAAAGGAGCTCACACACACACACGCACACACACACACACACACACGCACACACGCACCCATGACTTCCCGGGGTTCCACGCACACAATCTGTTGGGCATGCTCTTCCAGTTTTTCTCCCCCAATTTTCCACGTAGGGTTCACGCTGACTCTCCGAACCGGGAGGGATGCCCAGGTGAGAGCACCTCCTCATCATGGCAGGTGGGAGGAAAGGCTCCTGCAACTTCGCGTGTGCGCGTATTACATGCACACACACTCGTGTTTACCACTCCAGCATCAAAGCCCCTGTTGTACGGCCTTAAACTCCCTCCAACCAACGGGCTGCTCTTCATCCTGTGTCTCTCCTTGTCAAATGACCTTTCCAAAGCACAGTTCTGGCCACGTCATTTAACATGACCATGGCCCAAAGAGTACAGGTCAGATTCCTTCAAAGGGCACGTGAGGCCCTTTCTAATTGGGCCCTACCTAGTATCTCCTTTCAGTACATCTCTGATCTCTTATTCCCTCCTCTCTGGCCCCCCGCCGTGGACACAGATGCTCACGGGAGCATCAGCCGCTGCCCCTGCATGCCTTTTCCTTGTGAAATACTTCATATCATCAGACAGGACTAAATTCAAGAATGTTTCAAGGAAAACAGAAATATCAGGCACACATCAAGGTAAGATTCACAATGTCTCACATACAATCAATAAATAAACAAAACTATGAGGTATGCAAAGAAGCAGGAAAATATGATACATAAGGAGAATAAAAATCAATTAATAGAAACAAACCTGGAAATAACAATCATTGTAATTATGTCCCATTTGTTCAAGAAGGTAGAGGAAAAAAGCTATAGGAACTGCCAGAAAGACCCAAATCAAATCTTTTATATATGAAAACTATGATGTTGCAATAAACATTATACACATTGGATTGGATCAATGGACAATTAGACATCATAGAAGAGAGTAATGAGTTTGAATAGGAAGGATTGGAAATTACCCTACATGTAACATATAGAGAAAAATAAGAAACATAGAGGAGAAAAATGAATAAAAAATAGACTTATTAACACAAGTATATTTAGAAGTAAAAGGATGGAAAAAAGACCTGCGATGCTAATCAAGAATGGCTATAGTAATATCACAAAAAGTAGACTTTAGAGACAAGAATACCAACCACACACAAAGAGGGTCAATCCATAATGCAAAAGGGGGTGACTAATGGAGAGAACTCCACAACCTGAAATAATTATGAACCTAATAACAAGAATGTCAAAAACCTAAAACAAAACTGACAGAACTGAAAGGAAAAAACAAAACAAAACAAAACACACAAACAGGAAAGGACTCTTCGTGTTTTAAGTTTAGCTCAAAATAGTTTTCCTAGATTCCATGACCTTCCTAAACATAGCCTCGTGCTTTCCTAGTCTGATAACACACCGGTTGGAAAGCCGCTTCCCGAGTTTATTACCTTCTCATTAACTGCCACACCAGGGCGAGCGTCAGCGTGCGGTTGCCTTCGTTGAGATCTTGCCCAGCGATGCCGACCAGGGAGAACTTCGCCTGATTCTTCCCCAATTCCACTGCGTAGTTACAATTCTCAAGCTATTAAGGAGAAGAAAGGCCAGTCATCTAATGTCATCATCTCCATGGTGACAAAAATAATACAAATAAAGACGCAGTATGCAATAAACATGGTTCCATGAAATGATCTTTCGTGCCCTGTCTGGTTCTGCAATTCTAGGATTCTAAATCCGTCAAAGGAATGTCCATCTTTTCTCAAATTCTACCTTTCATTCCCATGAAAACTTATTCGTGATGTACTCTCAGCGCAAAACCAAAGTGAATTCATCCTTACGGAGATCTTCATGGCTCCATCACGTGACCTCAACGGGGAGCCACGGTTGGTTGCCTGTCCACAATACCCCAAAATAGCTGAATTAATCAACATCAGCATGGAAAGCCTGGGTCCTCTACCCTCCATGACACATGGAATGGGTACACCTGCTGCTAGCCTTGAGTCATGAAGAGTCACAGAGATGAGAACTGGAAGGAAACGGTGCCAACACGTTTGTCACTTTCCCAAAACTACATGTTCCCACCGTGTTGACATTGAACAAACTATTTGTCCAACGGTCAGTACAAAGCTCCAATTCTTTAGAAAATTCAAATTAGGATCTTAACAGAGTGGGGGAGTGGGGGTGGAGTGAAGGGAGAAACCCTGCCCTACTCTAATTATCTTAATTAGAATTTTTACATCATGATGTTTAAAGACACCCGACATGGAATTATTAATCCGTCAGCCACAGAAAGCGCGGCATGGCTTTCGGAAATAAAGCCATTTCCGTTTCTGATGGCTCAACTCCCATCTAGGCCTGGCCCCCCCATCAAGTACCCGCAGGGCCCTGTCGCAGGCTTGCGCTGCTGGAGTAGCTCCATTTACCTTCTTCATGTTGCCGCCCAGCTTGGGGTACGGCGGTTTGTTGACTCTGTTCCAATCAACAGGGACTTTAATCTTTTCATAGAGCTGGAAGATGACCAGGGCATCCGATAAGTCGCTGAGCAAAAACAAACACGGAAGAATCTCAGATAGCTGACCTTTAGGAAGGGCCTGTGGCCAGCCAGGCATGTCGTTGTACCTCCGCTCAAGGGGTGTCCCCTGCGTGGCGCCACTGGTGTCAGCCGCTCCATCGTTTGAGGTGAAGAGACCGACTCGGACCTCGGGGGAACTTACTCGAGGTGTCCCCCTGTGCCCCTTATGCCAGAGCAAGTTGCCTCCAGGGGGAAAATGAGCTCTAACACACGGCCTAGGAGACCGTTGCAAATGTAACAGGTCTTGTTTTGCCTGCCTTGGGAGCAGATCTCGGGCTAGTGACACGCAGTGCATCTGGCCTTCTGCGGGATTGGGGTGGTGGCCCAAATGCACAGCCATGCCGGGGTGTGAAAATGAGTTTCTGTCTTTCTGGGCATCCAACACCTGCAGGCCGGTTCATCGCTACCCGCCCCCTTCTCACCAAAGTACGCCCATTTTGTAAAAAGAACTGCACCCCATGGTGGTATTTGAAACCTTGGGGATCTCTCAGGGTCCCTGTGTCTCACCTTAAGAGCGAGTCCCCAAATATTCTCACCTGTACAAATGATTGACGCGAGGGTTGACACCCAAGGAGTTCATCCAGTTCCTAAATGTCCGCTCCTCTCTGGTCTCACCTACAGGAGGGAAGGGCGGTTACTGACGGGCCCCTGGAAAAGAGGCCTTATTAACGTTCACTGGAAGAGGCTGCAATAAAAACTGAAGTAGGATTTTTAAAATTAATGAACTGGACCCTCGCGGATTTGGGTGAGAGTTGCCAACCTGTGTTAATGTCTTCCGTTTCAATTTAACGGGTATTTCTACGGCATCTATCGGCAGCATGGAGGAGCCTGCATGGGGAAACAGGTTCAGAACTGGCCGTCAAAGGCCTACATTCTTTCTGGAAAAACATGACTCTTAGGTATGCGAGCTAGAGGGCTACCCTACGGAGTAGGTACATTTGCGGCTGGAGTTGTGAGGGGAGAGAACAGTATGGGAATTCAGAGGGAGAGGAACGAGTAAGATCTGGACAGCAAAGAGGGAAGAGGAGAGGATTTGGGGGCTCACTAAGGGGTGGGAAGAGAGAGCAAATAGGATGCAAAGAGAGTGGTAGGCAAGGTCTCATTAAAACCATGAGGGATGGATTTTGGGGGGATCTGTGTTGTTCAGTACATGGGATAAGGCTGTCCAGTGGCTGGAACCAGAGGGATCCGTGGTTGAGAGGTAGCAGATTTGGGGTGGAATATTAGATAACACCAGTCGTTATGGGTTTTAAGAATCTTACTACAATAAATTCTGAGCAAGGCGGAACTTCCAGGAGGCCACACACACACATTTAAATTAAACATGCCGAGGGGACAGCGCTGGTTGAAAGGAGGAATGGGCCCTAAGACCCATGGAAATAGTTGGTGTATGATTTAATAAGCATCCGGAAGAGCGGACGCAAAAATTCATGATCTCAAAACCATGCTGCAGGAAGAATTATTAGTATTTGCTGATTCAATCCATTCTGGGGTGAGGAAGAGGAAGACACCAAAGAGGAACCCAGGGTTTCGGTGACTGAAGAAGAAAGCGGTATAATTCACGGAAATGGAGACTCTTCGAAGGAGAGAGAAGAACATGGAGGGCCAAGAAGAAAGACAGCGTGGTACAGGGGGACAAATGAGCCATTCTGCTCCACAAGGACCCAAAGGGGACGCTCCAGAGACGCACGGCAATGGGTGATGAGAAGGCGTGATGTGTGCGCATGGGCCCCTGACCATGATTTATCAAATGCTACCAATGCAATGGCGTTGGAATCCAAGTTAATCTTGCATTTCCAGCTAGACTCAAGCATTGCAGGAAAAGGAACGGTTGATACTTTAAATCTGGACTGCCTTTCTTTGGTGACATTCATTTAGTATTAACTTCGTTTTGATTTTCCTCCCTCAATATTGAGACTAATTCATGATGGGAGGAAAAGAAGTAAACATCTCTGGCAATGTTACCTGTTAGAAACGGACTCAAGCTACATGCTTTTTTCCCAAGCTTAGGGCATTAACTCCCAAAATACAGTTGTCAGGGTTTCTAACTCAAATTATGGTTGTGTGCCTTTCACACCCCCAAATCAAAGACACAAGACAAAACCAAAACACTCAGCAAGCACCTCCTAGAATAAATATCATTCTGAGATGACAAGTAGCCGCAGTGTCTTGTCTCTAGGAATTAACCCTCAGTCCATTAAGTACATACATTAGATTTTTGGAAGTTAGGGTTTATTTCATCTGATAATTAAATCCCTGTCTTTCCTCAAACAATTCTGATGGCGGACAAAGCCTGTGTATGTATTATGGATGTGATATAGTTATACCTGATAGTTTTGCGTGGTTACTGATTTGATTAAGCTATCTCATTCTCTTTGCCAGGCATCAAAGAATGGATGACCTTTTCGTAAACCTTCCCCGACACGTGAGGGGTTTACATTGGCTTAGGAGGTGATCTGTTGCCTAGAACTGTGAATGTGTTTCTAAACTCTTCATCAAGTGGCTTTCAGTTACCTTCAAGAGCTCCCCAGTCTATGTCCTGGTTCTCTGGTTTGTGCAGGGCAGGGTATCTGTTGAAGAGGTTGGCAATGAAAGCCAAGTTCAACTTGGGGTTCCCTCGAACGACGTCTGTGGCCGTGACAAACTGCCGACAGCCCAGCCTATCCGCCTGCTGCAGCATGCATTCTGCTCTCTGGAGGTCTTCCTTCTCCTGCAGACACAAGGGCCGGGTCAAGGCCGGGTCAAGGCCAGGCCAAGGCCAGGTCAAGGCCAGGTCAAGGCCTGGTCAAGGCTCTCCAGGCACAAAGCAGACATGGATAACAGAAGGGATGGATATCTCACTGAAACCTTTAGTGCTGAACCTCAGATAAACATATTATTACCCATATTCTCCTGAACCAAAATCAGATCATCACAAGTAAAAGAAATCTTGGAAGTTAAGTGATCAAATCCTGTCATCTGCAGACAGAGTCATTTCAGATGAGCGGCCCTGTTTTTTAAAAAGATATTCTGTAGGCTCCACAATTTATTAAGTGGATCTTAATTGTTTTCAAACATTAAGCTTACTTTTGTTTATTTCTTGCACAGACCATGAGATTTTTTTTTTTTTTTTTTTGTCTACCAAAAACGTGTATTTATTAAGTAGTAAATTGTATTCCAATTTTCAGTTCATGGCTCTTTGGTCATGAGATTATTAGCTTCTCTGACCTTCGGTCTTCTAAACTCTAAGGCAGTTTAACACCTACCTTAGTAATGTTTGAAAGGATTAGAGGCTGAGTGTGCAACATGCCTCACAAGGTACCTGGCACACTGGACGAATTCAACAAGTAGGGATTCCTCTTTATAATAATAATATTATTATTATTATTGAGGAAGATAGCCCCAGCCTTAGATCAAGTAACTTCCAATAACCTGTCATACAGTCTTGGACATATTCATTAACTTTCTGTCTTGGTTTTTTCCCCATCACTAGAGTGAGAATGTATTTATTTGCATAAATATTCCATCTATGTCCAGAAATAATACTCAGGTACCTAAAAAAAAGGGAAATAATAGTATTTCTTTGTTCCGTAGAGCCTACTAAATGATGTGGTACATACGGAAGTGCCTAGTATTATTTCTGAATAATTAAGTTCCCCATATTTGTTAACCAACATGGTTGATAGTTTCTAGTAGTTTTAACGGAGGAGCTATGCACACAGCCCCACCCATGGAACTCCAGAGTGGGGGTCCTACAGGACAATGGAGCTGCCAATGCGGAGGCAGCCCTGTGAGCTCCAAGCACAGCCTGGACAGGGGCCTGGCCTTACCCTCAGTCCAGACATGTCGATCACAAGAGCAGGAATGCCTTCTTCATCCCCTTTCGGAGCCACCTGCTCCAGGAGATGGTAGTACGCTTTTGAGTCCTGGGAGAAATGAAGACACGACCATGTCAGATGACCTACTTGGCACAATCCTTATCCCAAAGCAGTTTTTCATTTCTGATGTGACTACCGGTCAAGAATTCCACTTAATGAACAAAGCTGGACACATGGGCTTATTTGAATTTTCTGCTCGTTTATGATTATATGTGCTTTTCTTTTTACAATGAGTATAGCGGTTGAAAAATGCCCAAAGGATCACACAAAGATACAAGTACTATTCTTTTGTTCTTAGGGAGAAAGATAATTTATTAACATGTATTGAATTGTATATAGAGGAAAATATGTATATACCTTTATATTGCTGCAGGGTCAGCGATAGTTGAATTTTAAACAGTGACAGAAAAAGGAAGCAGAAGTTTAAGGCAGAGTTGAAAATGGCACTTAAATAAATAATCAGCAAAACAGAACTATTTTAAACAAGCAGTCTTTGTGTAAAAGGGGAGTTAAGATGACAAGTTGATTTAGTATTTACCTAGAAACTACAGAAAGTGGTTTAGTTACAGCAGATGATATACAGATAATCGAATTCCTGTGTTTTCTTCAATTCTGGAAATAGGCTGATCGACAAGAATTCTCAGAATTGTAGTCTTAAAACTTAAAAATGTGTTCTCATTCGATGAAAAGATGCAGATGTTCAGGTCGTTTCTTTAAACCACTGAAAGAGATTTCTGTTTCTCTTCCAGGACTGAAAAAATGAGCTATTATTATGTCGTTTGTTTTTGTTTTTGTTTCAACTGGGTAGGGCCTGGGGACACCTGTGACCTTGGACATGAGAACAAGAGCCTGGCAGCCATTGATGTTGCATCTGGGGAAGCTGAGTTCCTGCACTTTCCCCTCCTACTCCTCTTCATTTTCACTGAAGCCAGGGAAAGTGCCCTGCAGGTGTGGGACACAAAGACCATCTGTGACCCCTGTTTAGCCCTGCTGAGCGCCAGCCACTCATTTAGTCTGATCCTAAGAAGCCTTTCGTGCTCACACTAGCGGGGACAGTCCCCCGCCTTCGCTGGCTTGTGATGCAGGGGCATCTCAGCACCGCAGCGAAGACAAGAGCAGGTCAGCCGCTAGGCAAGGGTGCAGTCGGCCGGCTCCCACCTCACACAGCTACTTCCAACAAGCCCAAAAGGGTGACTGCTGGACAATTTAAATGTGTTAGTTGAGTTGTGAGAAAGGCAAGAGTGGAATGCTCTGTGCATGCGGCCCCCCTAGCGCCCTGACCAGGGACTGAACCTGCAACTCGGGGAGGTGTCCTGACCGGGAATTGAACCGAAAATATCTTGGTGTGTGAGATGAGGCTCCAACCAGCCAAACCACCAGGCCAGGGGTCATTGAATTTTTTTAAAGGACTCCTGATCTGACAGTCTTATTTATAAAATCGGAAAGATATTCCAGCCCTACCCGTCCTTGACCAGCAGTCTTATTTCCCGACCTTCCTCCATCTCACCCTCTTCCCTCTCCTCCCTGACGCTGAAACGCCAAGGAAGGCCCTCCTCCCCTGGCCACTGGGCCGTTGCTGGGACAGCAGGCAGAGCTGCGCGTGGCCCAGCGCAGGGACGGGAGAACAGCAGGCAGGCCAAGGCCACCAGCCCCTCTCTAACCGACGCAGGGGGCCTGACAGGACCAGCCACTCTCCGTCTTTCCTCCACTGACGTCCCAATTCCCCCCACTCCCCGCAAGGGCAGCCAGTGCTGTTCCAGCGACCTGGCCCTACCTTGATGTCGGCGCTGAAGTTGGTGATTTTGCCGCAGCCAGCGTTTTCCAGGTGGTAGTTGGCCCAGCGCAGCAGCAGCTCTTCCGGGGAGAGTTTCATCAGATCCTCCAGGCTCTCCCCTTCTCTCAGAAGCGCGATCAGCGCTGAGGACACACCAGGGCAGAAATGGGGTGAATACAGGGGCAGTGGGGGAGTACTGTCACTTCCTTGTGCGCTGTGGGGAAGCCAACAGTGACAACGCCATCCCCTGGGCTAGTGACCATGCGGTTCTTCCCATGGAGAAAACCCGTTATCACTATTCCCTAAAGAAGGTGCAGGGCCCTGGGAGCTTGTTTACTGTCCTTATTTTCCCAACAGGAAAGGGAAGCGCCCGCGAACCTCAACGCTCTGCCTAAAAATAAGTGGCAGAGACAAGAACCAAACCAGACTGTTAGGTCGGAACGCGCCATGGGGCTGCCAGACCACAGGGCGTGAGACAACAACATTGTGATTTCACGAGGTCGATTTGGTATCACTGACAAGGCTCCTGGTCCCATAGGTGTTTTATAGTTCAAATGCTTACCTGCGGAACGATAGCAGTTCAAAAGGGACAATCAACTTGCCTCTATATTGCCTCAATGAGTAAATATTTCTTGCTCAGTAAGGTTTAAATATAGCTGAAGTCATTCTTTACAAATCAATAGTCTTTCTCCTGGGTTCTGAGTTTTGTTCTTGTTTTTTTCTTCTTCTGCATGTTATGCTTAATAAATTGGTTTTATATCATCCTGGGATTCTACACTGATTATTGAGATTTGGACGTGTAAAGTGTATAATGACATATATACTTTACTAATTAATTAATTAGTAAATATATTAATAAATAATATGTTTTTAATATACTATAATAAAGTTTAGAATTTGGCTACAGATTTCATATTGATAGGCTTTGTACCTGAAAATAAGACACTAACATTGTATTTTATATGGTACTTACCAAGATCTATTATTTCTGTTTAAAGCACAGGCTGTAATTGTTTAAATGCAGATAGGAAGCTTACAACAAATAGAAAAAGATTCACAGCTACATATTTAGTTTGACAACTTTGAAGCACTGTCATTTTCTATAATTTGGTAACAACTAGACCAAGTTTCTCCCAATCTTTCATTATCACTGCAGTATATGAATATGAATCGCTTCATAAAACATAAGCTAAAAGGAGACCTATTTGCAATAAAGTGTCTAAAGGCAAAATTAACTCAGAAAAGCTGTTAAGGTTGGAGTCCCAGACAGCTAGACTAAGCCATGGTTTTGAAACAACCATTTTTATTCATCTATAGTCTTAAAAAAGCTTTGGTTTCATTGTTCAAAAAATCTGGGCAGTGTGGACAGAATCTGTGACATTAAATGCAAAGAATTCAGTATGACTCTAGTTTTCAAAAATGGAGGAGTTACCCTGGCTGGTGGCACAGTGGATAAGGCACCAGCTTGTGAACCCAAAGGTCGCTGGTTCGATTCCCAGCCAGGGCACATAACCAGGTTGCAAGCCAGGTCTCCAGCCAGGTCTGTAGCTGGAGGCAGGTGAAAGGCAACCATACATGGATGTCTCTCTCCTTCTCTGCCTCTCTCCCTTCCCCTCTCTCTCTAAGAAAAATAAATAAGATCTTTTAAAAAAAATGGAGGAGTCTAAGTTTAACTCTTTCTCACATCACATCCTACAACCCCCAACAGATGCACCAATAAAAAGTCACACGCAGATAATATTTGAAGCCTGGCTAGTACCTTCGTTTCTACTGAGTTCAATGTCGGCAAACAAGCCAATCTTGATGACTTGCCACAGAAGTCCCAGAACCAGGTAAGGCTTCCCCTCCTTCAAGTCCTCGGCCCCGATGTTGACCACGTGGCACCCAATGGCGGAGGCGGAGTTCAGAGCCAGGTTCAGGTTCTCCTGAGGGGGGAAAAGCAGCAAGTTTGGGTTTTGACGTTGCAAATGCCCAATGCAGGTGACTGATGGGTGGTGACAACAGTAGGGTGCTTCTGGGGAGTCCTAGGTTGAGAGGCACAGCATTTTCACATTGAGAAACAGCAGGGAGCAATAACTGGAAAAGGGGGTCCAGTGCGCAGAGTTTCTGTGGCACGGAGGCCACCCAACTAGAGCCAGGAGCTGTCCCTGGCCAGCATGACACAAATGAGTCACACATTTTCCATCTTCATCAGCCAGAAGCCAGGGAGGCAGCTTTGAGGGGAGAACACACCCTCCTTGCCTTGTTACTATCATGAGTGGCACAATTGTTGATTGTCAAGGTCATTTTCAGATTGGGTATTAAAAGAAGGAGAAAGATGTGAATCCAATTCTTAAAAAAGATAGGGTGGTTCCTACTGGGCCAATTTGTTAAGGATCTGTAGTAACATCTAGGGAACTTGAGCGCACACACATCTACACAAACACACCCTAAGTGTGTGTACACACTTGCACACATGTGTATAGATAACATGTTTTTGTCACTAACAACAGTGCATATAATATAACTCATGTGCAGTTGGAATAGAGCCAGTGAAATTTTCAGCCGAGAGTCTGTATACAGACCAGAGTCGGAGAGGTAAGGACATTGGTTTATGATAAATTAACAAAACAAAACATGGGATAGCACTGAATTAATTGGGAAGGTAAATATGTGAAGGAAAGTAGCTGTTTTCTAATTTTTCCCCCCTAGTGTGTAGCTCCAGTGATGAGTGAAAGAAAACAGCCAGTTGTCTTCATGGCCCAGATGCTGAGTAAATAGAACAGCAAGTGCCTTCACATACATTTCACCATCGTTGTTCGCTTTGTTAACAACGCCCCACTTCAAAAGGATGCAGGGTTCCTTCAACCCAAACAGGAGGACAAATACTGGCTCATGATTTAAGAAATGAGACATGACTTCTGAGCTGACAGTGACGTTAAAAGACTGGAACGTAACAGAGAGATACAGCTTACTTATTGCTGGTTATTGTCCCAGGGAATCAATGTTGCAGACGTAAGAAAAAATATATTTATCACTCTGTGGCTGCAGCAAAGAGCACTGTGAGACCTGGCTGGCTGTTAAGTGGGTAGGTACCAGCCTATGAACCCTACGGTCGCTGGTTCGATTCCCAGCCAGGGCACATAACCAGGTTGCAAGTCAGGTCTCCATCCAGGTCTGTAGCTGGAGGCAGGTGAAAGACAACCATACACTGAAGTTTCTCTCCCTTTCTTCCTCCCTCCCTGACCTTCTCTCTAAAAATAATGGATAAAATCTTTTTTAAAAAAAGCACTCTGCAGGCTACTGGAGCACTTCCCCTTTTTCAGCTAAAATGCTTCATATTTGGCATCAGCTCAAAGATAAATGGCTAGAGAAGGTTTAGGCTAAAATTTTACTGTTGTGAATTTGTGTTCATTAGTGGCCACCACAAAGAAAGAATTCCCCAGCTGCTCACATCCCACTGACCTTCTCCCACCTCCCATGCGCCCTACCCCACCCCAGTTACATTAATAATAGAGTAAACAGAAATGTGTCCCTCCCTCCCCAGTAAGTCATGACAAGTCATCAGGCCAAAGCCTGGGGGCGGGGAATAATGTCCTAGTGTCTGAACAAGTCTGACTCAGCAGTCCCAGGCCAAAAAGTCCACCACATGTCTTTCCGTAAAGTAAAAGACACATTTTCCAACACAGTTTCACCAGGAACTGTATGGGTTTGGCTGTTCTGAGTAGGTCGGCTCTCTCCCACTGTTGGTTCCCAGTGGGTGGAGGCCAGGATGCTGCTAAACATCGTCCAATGCGTAAGGCGGCCCCCCAGAGAAGAACTGTTTGGCTAAAATGTCAATAGTACCAAGAAACTTGGCAAACCACTTGTGATATATTCCTCGGTCACAGCACCTTCTCCATACCCCATATAAGTCTTTTTCTGTGCTTCACTTGCTTTTTTACCTTTCTTGAAAAAAAAAAAGCATGATACGCTGAATATGTTGTGCCTTTTTCCCCCATCTTCAATAGTCACATAGCTACATGAAAAGCCACCAACTTTGGTAAGCATTTTTTAAATGCATGCTGATATGACAGCTGTCACAATACAGTTGTTGTGGATGACGTTATAGACATCCAAGCATCACCAGAGCCATTGTACGGAAAAAAACGTAACGGACTTTCTGGTCAGCCCTACAGCGGAGGGAAGATGTACCTGAATGGTGAAAGGGGTGAGTTTCTTTTTGTTGATTGTCCTTTCGTCGATTGTGTCAGGCACTGACAGGTTGATCATTTTACTGAAAGAGAAATGATGAACTTAAAGAAAGCAAGGCTTCTAAATAAAAGGACCCAGTAACATTGAATCTAAGTTCATAAACCATCCCCTACACAAACAAAATTAGCAATGTCATCAATGCGACCCAGTGTTTAGAAGTAGAATCAGTTAGGCCATTTTGATGAGGTTCAAACTACCTGTGGGAAAGGCTACTATTCCTAAATGTACATGAATATATTAAGCCAGGAAATGAGGACCCCTACGTCATTCACTTTCCTTTAAAGCTACAAAATTATCCCGGTTCCTTTGGCATATTCGAGAATTCTGGGTAAAGAACCAAAACAAACCCTTCATGAGTACTTTACTTTCTCAGCCATAAAAGTTGTTCCACTCTAGAAAAGATTATTATATATTGAGGTTATATAATGACTTAATTTCTACATGACACCTGGTCAAATTCTATACCTCTCATTAATCACATAATAAAATGTTGTATATCTTCCTGTAGGCATTATTATATCAGCACTTCAGAAATTTCACCCACTCAAGGATCTAATACATTGATCAGACATCCAAAGCAAGCAGGTATTGTTTATGAAAAACTGATTTCACCCAAGTTTAACTTTCAATGGGGCATAAAGAAATAAATTTCCTTCAGTTGCCTCCATCTTATTTAAAGAAAAGGAGCTGGAAAACAAATATGAAGCATTGATGACAAAATCAAAGAATATTACACTTGACGGTGACTATTTCTTTTCTTTTTTAATGAGAAAAGATAGCAGCACTAACATTTTTGCCTAACAATTTTTAAGCAACTATGTTTATTGTGGTGGTTGTTTAAAGGTGTATTCCTGTCACTTTATCATGTGTAGATAGAGTTATTTAAATACAAAGCATTTTACCGCAAAACAGGCAAAACAGATCAAAATCATCACTTGAAAAATCATCCTTTTGGGGAGATGACTGCAGAAAGTATAAGCTACCCCTAGCCGCTGGAAAGCCTGAGGTCCAATTACGAGACAAAACGTGTGGATATAGAAAGGTATCTGACATGGTAACAGCCTTCCCCATATTACAAACAATACGGGCTTTAAGAATTCAGTTAAGGGCTAAATCACTGGCGGTTGGGATAGGCCAGAGAGGTACACCCCAAATGGATTTGCGGAGGCAGAGAGCATGAGGAAGGGCATCCTTTAAAATAAGGCAAATAAAAGGCCAAATCACGGATGCAGGCTCTAAGAAGGGTGTGCGTGCGGCAGTCAGCATGCTCACTGTCATTCGTAAAGCCAATCACTCGGTGCCTGGGTGGGGTCCCCGGGTCAGGGGGTCTTGGGAGGCAAAACTAGAAGGACATCGATGGAAGGCCATGGAGGAGATGGGGTGCCAACTGAGGGAATCAGGACTTCCTCACGTAGGCTGGGTTTTTATTTTTATTTTTTAGCAATTAGGCCTTTAAAAGTGAACTCTAATAAGTAAAATTGCAAAAAGCAAGAGTTATGGGGTCAGAGCAGAGCAAAGGGCTGGAAGTCTTGCCCCCCTGCCCCTCACTTCAGCCCCTGGACTCGCCACAAGTGTCCTCACCAGCACCCTGTTCTACGGTGACACAGGTGTCCCCCAAGGCGCTGCCGTGGCTGATGACTGTGCTTGGAGCCTCCCACGGAAAGGACACAGCTGTGTGCTCGGGTCGGGACGCCATGCTCCAGGGAAGCAAAGGGGCCCCACTTCCAAAAGTGGTTGCTTTGACCTTGTACTAACTACTATATCGCTATGTTTACGTCCGTCTCTCCTGAGCATTCCTCTCCTCCACCCAAGATGGTTTTACACTTCTTCTTAGGAGGTTCTCTTGAAATCCATGTTCTCTCCTGGACCTGCCCCAGCCAAGTCCAGAGAAGAGCTCCCAGGCCAGCTCACCACCACAGGATCCGCCCCATCTCCTGTGGGGATTCCCAAATCGTCCAGGAAAGAAGGCATGTGGTTTATTTACCAAAGGACGATGCCATCGCCCACCGCGCTGAACAGGTCGTTGGTGTTGGGGTTCATGGGGATGACGTGGCGGCAGTCGGGGTCGTTTTCCAGGGCTTTGTTGATCCAGTTCACGAAGGCGTACTTCTCCTCCTCTGCAGGGGGAGGTTACAATGACCGCTTTGCACAGTAAAAGCTAATCATCTGCACGAAACTGTACACGTGGACCTGAGAGTCTCAAGCCCGGGAGACACTGGGAGGTCCTCTCATCCATTCACCCATCATGTCACACTCACTGACAGTGGAAAATCCCAGAGGACTTGGGGCGTCGGCACAAGGTCGGTTCACTCCAAGTCAGAAAACATACAGCAAGCAGATTTAGAAGACATGTATGTGTGTGTGTGTGCAAATATTTTATATTTGGAAGCAAATATAGAGCTGTGTTTTAAATATACGTGAATATGTCCATGACGAAAATTTTTAATATTTGTATATTATTTAAATATAAGTAAAACTGGGGGTTCTGCCTTTAGCCCTGCTGATTTAAATGTGGGAGGGCCACACGCAATCCTTGCAATATCGGAGTTTCATGATAATGAAATCGCTATGACATGGAATCATGTGCAATACAATCTTCTTTCCCACCAATCAAGCTGTCTGAGGTCGATTTTTAAAAGTTGGATAAAACCTCAAGTTAGGCCCCAGCACTGTGTTTCTCACTGCGTGACATGGACAACCAGTAGTGTCCCTCAGAAGGACCCTGAGCCACCCAAGCTGGAGAAACACGGCACTAGCATATCACTGTCTTCAGGTTGCACGGTGGCCATTTACAATGGAAGAGGCCGTGGCAATGTCTGTGTTGCGGAATAAAAGGCTAACCTGTGTTTCGGCAGTTATGGACGGCACTTACCCGTGCACCAAACTGATCTTTAGGAGCAACTCATGTTTGGAAGAACTCAGTTTGGGGGGGCCCTGTCTGGGCTACTAGCCATTCCAGGAAGGCTATTGGATGGCAGCTTTCAGAGTCTTCAGACTAAACAGGCAACTTGCTGACAAATCAATGAAGACACGATTTTTTTTAGCCCCTCAGCATTGAGGAGTCATGAAGCTGGAAAAAAGAAGCCCTTGTAGCTCCTTTGGTCCAAAAGATTTACAAAGGAACGTTGGCAGCCTTTAATGTATTTTTAAGGTGCTGCTGGGGTTATTTGGTACTGGCCCTGCGCACAGCTGGACCTGCTGGACAGTCTTACACAGGAAGGTGATCAGTAGTCAATAAACTCCTCTAAACTTCTGTCTTCCTGTGCACCGCCTAGGTTAGAATCTGCGACCCTAGGAAGATGGGCGCTTTCTGCATGGTCCCCTCTCCCTCTGCCCTCCTCCCCACCACCCGCCCCCCACACCCAGCGGTACAGCTTACCCGAATAGGAGTGCTGGGTGCCAGCGCTGGACTGCTCGGAGGTACCACCAATAGCACAAATCCCCTCCTTCTTATTGATTGCTTTCCTAAAGGTCTTGGCAACATCTGTGCTTTTCAGGCCATGAAACACCTGCAAAAACATAACATTATCTTTAGAAACCCAACCTGTGAGCGAGAACACCACGGAGAATACGCCACGTGGACCCCGGGAGGGAGGCACTGCGTTTCTGGATTCCTCTTTTTGAATTCAAGTTCCAAGTTTCGAACTCGTCTCTTCGTACTCTGCACCACCCTCACCTTGATAAACTCATCGAAGCTGATCTTTCCACTCTTGTCCAGTTCTCCGGTAGCCATCAGGTTTTCTGCAATTTCTCTCACCCTGTACCCGGGCAGAGGCAAGCAGGCAGCCTTGAACAAGTCGTTCAACTCATTGCAGCTGATGTACCCGTTCCCATCAGTATCTGTAAGGCAAACAAGGAGCTAATTCAGCTAATAGCAGGTAGAGAGGGGAGGGAGGGCTAGCGGGGAGGTGAGCAAACAGCAGAATCCATCATTCTGGGGTCACGGCCGAACCCCTCACCAGAACCGAATCTCCCAAGAGGCCTGTTGCCATTGGATACGGTCATGAACATCACCCCGGTATCCAAGGGGCGTAACGTCAAAGCAGAGGTCTGGCAACAGAATCTAAAGGGACTCTAATAGGGAAATAAGTCACAGGTTGAGTGGCAGTAAGGAAAAGTCTGAACTACAAAGGAAACACAGAAAAATAGTTGAAACAAGAGAAAATGACAAAGAAAAGCGAAGAAAGTAGATGCAGTCAAGAGATGAGATGTAGAGCCGTTTGCAGGAAGAGCGGCAGGTGGGGAAGGGTCCACCGTCCATACATTGATGGCGAAAGAAGGGGTTTTCTGGAAAGGCACCTTTCGAAGCTAAGTCCCCATTCCTGTACCCGATCCCACCGTGTCCCTGCCCCTTCCGCTCCTTCGTTCGTACCCATTTCATTGACTCTGTCCTGAAGGTCCTCAGAAGAGAATTGTACACCTTGGGTCCCCGGCCTACTCACCAATTTTGTCGAAAGCTTCCCGGAGCTCCATCATTTCTTCATCGGACACGGATCCTCGGGCCATTGTTTCTGGCTTTAACGCAACAGGTCTGCAGGGGGAAGAACATAAGACACCACTGTTGTGCCTACCAATTCTCCAAGTGCCACTGTTAGGTATTAAGTGAAGAAGTGGTCCTCTGCAGCCCTCTTGACGTGTAGCCATCTTTCAACAACGTAAGCAATCGTTTCTTTGTTAACCTTCCACGTGGTGGTCTCCAAAGAGGGCCCCGGCCCATCTCTCCTCTACCTTTCTTTTTCTGTTTGTTTAGAATAAAGTTTATTTATTTACATATACCTAGGCATCTATAGAAACAGACACATACACATACAAGGTCAGACCAGGGGTCGAACCTCACTTCCCTCTGGGGAATCTGGGCTGACCCTGGGACTGCTCCCACCCTTTAGAAGGCTGGGGAACCCGTCTTTTTAGAATGCTTGTCCTTGGCATGTTTCCTTCCCCTGCCATGCAGTGAGGGCCACAGGGAGAGCCAAGGAAGGAGTCCAGGTGCTCCAGTTACCAGTTCCTGCTGTGTCCCCAGCCACCGGGGCTGGCCTTTCGGGATGTTTCAGCCCATGTGAGGCCCAAGTGTCCACGATCCTGGTCAGTGGTGCTCATGTGACCAAGAGTCAAGAGAGATGCTCAAACAATTGCTTTAAATCACTACCCTTTAGAGCAGTTCGCTCCACAGCAACGTACAACTAAAACACTTAACTTCTACCCAGGTGTCATTTAGACCTAGTGTCCTGTCATAGGGTTGGCCAACCCAACAGGTACATTTTATAACTTACAGGGACGTGATCAAAGTTCAACAAGTATGGGGGGAGGGAGGAGGGAGATGCAACCCTCCAGTAATTCATAGATGGGAAACTAAGGAACGTTTAGGGGTTCTCTTCTCAGAAAGGCTGGTTTGGCTGAGAAACACATACCCGTGCTAAAGGCCTTTCCCCTTTCTTCTGCATCACCGCTGTCTCTGGGTCGAGAGCGGATAAAACGGAAAATGAATTATGGTGGAGAATATAATGCCGTGAGCTAAACCACACAGCATTGTGCAAACAGGAGTTCCACTGAAGCTTCCTGGATTCCCTGGTGGGGTGGGTGGGAACGTCTGGAGTGTCGGGGTATTTCTGTAATTCTATTTTGGGGTGTTATTTAAACCGAGTTCCTTTTCTATACTTTCACATTATTCTACAACGCACTGCGGTTCTGTTCCCAGTGGCCACCAACAAGCGCTCTATGTGTATGAGATATACAAACCCATTTTGGGGGCCATGGGAATGAGGTTGACAGCAATACCTTTACCCAGGCCTCAAGAAGACGACTCTGGTGGGATGCAGTAAACACAGTTTTGTGCTTTTGTACAATGTCCCTCAACGAAGGCTGGTGGCATCGGTACGTCCATTCTCATTTTGTGGAGCAGGAAGCACTCAGGGAAATTAGATACATGATCTCATGTCACACAGGCAGGTTGGATGAGCAACCGGGATTCCAAGTCTCAGTCTCTTCTCTTCTCCCAAGATGTCTATTCAAGCTTCCTGCATTCCCATTCCTGTTAGCTCTGCACTACATCTGTCCATTCATTCACTCAGACATTTTTCATTAAGTATCTGTACTAGCCTAGCTCAGGGGAGATTCAAACCATAGCACAGGAGCATAGCTAGGTGTTCTAGCTTAGGAAGTTTTGTGTCACGTGTTGAGAAATCAAGGCTTCCATTTTAAGAAATTGATTTATAACTTTGCTCACCTCCCTAAATTCTGTGACTTCCCCCTTCCCCTCCCCTCAAGACTCCCTTGATACAGTAAGAGAAGGCTCTCCCCCATGATGTTTGAACAAGGCCTTAGCTTTAACGTGACCCTTCTTGGTTTCAGGTGTCCTAATGCCTCTTGGTTCACGAAAAGTCATAGGATTATGAAATAAATTCATTCATTGAACAGATAATTAATGAATGCCCACTGTAGGCACTGTCCTTCAAGTGAGGTGTGTCTGCAAGGACCTAGCTACCCGGAAAGTGTGAAATGATGTGAAAGGTCAAGAGGAATGAGTGGGATCCCTAATTCTGAACTTGGCCCCAGCCTTTGACCTAGGAGACTAGCGAAAAACAAGCATGAAGGCCGGAAATGAGAATGTATTTTAAGGGTCAAGAGCAAGGCCAAGGAGGAAAAGAAAGAATTATGTTTTGGGGTGAAAACAGGTAAGTGAAGATGATGCCATAGTGAAAAAGTAGGTCAAGATGAAAATCTGAGGATCCAAATAACCATGGTTTCCTAAGATTTATAAATAGGGTCAGCTCAGAGAAGTCATATTGTGAGACAGCCTTCAACTTTAAAAAATTCAAAGCATATGGGGATTTAATCACTCAAAGGAAAAGAGAGTAGACTGAGTTAGTTGAAATGGCATTGGAGGACAAATTGTCAACAGCCTGTTACCGTGATGCTTTGTTGTTTGCTGGGCCCAGGCACAAATACTGGGTTGGCCCAAATGTCTGTCACGTTTTTTTCCGTACAGCGACTCTACTTGTCTTTACACCTGAAACAATTTTATTGCGACAGCTGTCAGATCAGGGTGCACTTAAAATTGATGAATTCTTGTGTGGCCATTTCAACATGGAAGAAGAAAGGAAATACAGAACATTTTTGGTGTGTTATAGTTCGTTGTTTGGAGAAAAGTGAAAATGCAACTGAGATGCAAAAAAAGATTCGTGCAGTGTATGGAGAAGGTGCTGTGACTGATCACATGCGTCAAAAGTGGTTTGCAAAGTTTCTGGGTACCATTGATACTATTGACATTTTGGCCAAATCACTCTTTGCGGTGGGGCCGTTCAGCAGCTCCTGGCTTCTGCACCCCGAAGCCAATAGTGGGAGGTACCCAACCTACTCCAAATATCCAAGTCAATACAGTTACTGGTGAAAATGGAAAATGTGCCATTTATTTTATAGAAAAAACTGTAACGGACTTTTTGGCCAATGCCATAGGTAAGTTGCCTTTGGCGTAAGAATGAACAGCAAGTCCTGGAAGCACAACTCAACTTTAAAGACAGACGGACTCTAAGGAATTAGTTGTTATGCCCAATGAGCTATAAACACTTAGTCTATGTGCAGATTCACAAAGTGACCGCAGACAATCTGTCAAAGTGGTTTCAGGGAGCAACTCAGGGACAGGGGGAGGGACAGTGGGAGGGCCATTACAGGTCTGAGAGGACCCCCTGCAGCTAACCGAATGGGACATGCAAATAGCAGCATTTTCATAGAGCGCAGAACCAGGGTTAATTAACATGCAGATCAGACCCTGTCACAGAAGGACATTGCTGACTCAGAGTCAAATACTAGGGACTTTCTATACTCCATCAATGTGCGTGCCTGGAAAAAATGCACCCATTTTAGTGCGTATATAGTTGGAGGTGTGAGTTACAAGAATGTTGGTAAAATTCCGAGACAACTGGTGAGTGTTTCAGTTGGCAAATTATTGGCACTCCGTTGGCAGCAGACTCAAGAGAAAGCAGGACAATAATGCACTTGCTGAAGCACTGGGGGCCTGAAGCAAAGTTAAAGGCAAGTCCCTTCCAGGGCATGACCAGCAGTTTCCTCAGCACCACTCTACTGCTCTTCCAGTGACATGGCCCTCTTAATGACTGCACCAGGTCCCTCTGCACCACCGGGAACCATTGTAAAGTCCCTCGTAAATCCGTGGTGAATTCTTGAGCCCTGCTTTTGAACCACTATCCAAATCGAAAGAAGTGAAACAAAATACACGGGACCTTCAACACAAATCTAAGAAGAAAGACCTTGAGCCATTCTCTACGGTGATAGTACCGGTAGTTCATGGCTCTGAGATGATTTTTAAAGTCATAAGAGAAGCAACCAACTCCTCAGATGGCAGACACCATGGAGCCGGTTGATGCCTTCAGGTCAGTGAGTTTTGAGTCCTTCCTACTGAGGTGAAGGAGGCTGGTATTTCCCAGATTGGTGGTGAAAACACATTTCTGAGGTTGATTTCTCATCATAAAAGCACCTGACTCAAAGTCCTAAGGTCTGACTATGGAAACTATTCATAGATGTTGACTATAGAACACACAAAAAGAGCTACGAATTTGCAAAAGGAGCTATGCTCTCAAAACTAAATGTGAAACTACAACGCTGAATTTCCTCTGAGGTGAGAAAATTACTAATGAAAAGAAGCAGTAAGAACGGCAAAATGTGACCTACCCACAGTCAAGTGCTCATGGGTTGGATCCTTTCTGAAAGGCTGCACTCACCGGTCAGGGTGTCGGTTCAATACGCGGACCGGAGATGCGCCCATGACCTGGATCGCCTTGCCAAAGGGACTCTTTTGAACGTGCCCTACTTTTCCTGCAACTTGACCCTGTGAGCTAAGTAAAACTGGAAACTCAGGCCCGAATTCCTAGCTTTGCCTCCGTCATTTGAGCATGGAGCCAGGTGGGAACCGTACAACTTCCAAACACCTCAATAAGCAGTGAGGAACTGCAAACACTGCGCAATCCAGAACTCGACTCACGCTGTGATCTCCAGTTAGACAATGGGAACTCAGGAACTGAAATATAAAGTAAATGGGACTTCCACACAATAGAAAAGACCGGTAAGTGTTTTTTATAAAAAAAACTTAGATCTAACACAGGAACTTTGCTTTCACTCATTCCTGTCCATCCCGTTTTTCAAGAGCATCTGACTACGCATAACTTACTACACATTCCTGGGACACTCAGTTGTCTATAGATACAGCTATACCAACGCTACCCATAAAAGATGACTCTGAAAGTGTACTTTAAAAGTGACTTGAAGGAAGTCATTGCAAATGGTCTCAAATGCAGATAGCCACCTACAAGGTGAGGGATTCTTTGGTCAAGTCAGACTTTCCCTCCTGTTACCCGTTTGTTCCCTGCACATTCACCCATCTCCCTGGCTGCTCCAGAGGACAGAAGTCTTGTCTCCGAGGCCTCAGAGGACAGAGGAGCAAGGCAGAGGGAGGCTCTCCTGGGCACAGGCCCGGGGTCCTTGTCACTCACCGCCTCGGGCCATGTCAGCTGTCCTGGGTGGTCAGCAGGCCCCATTTCTCCGAACCTGATGGACCACTGCCCTGGGAGCCACTGTGGTCCCATGACGGCACTGAGGGGCCCCTCTTTTGTGGCTCACTGCCACCACCCCTGTTATCTGCAAAGGGCATGATGCAGAGTAAGCACCTTGCAAGCAAAGAGGGCAGGTCTGGACCCTCCGGGCGCAGGCTGAGGGGCATCGCTCTCTTTCCCTGGCTGTGCATAGTAACACCCCTGATGTTGATATCCGGGAACTCCTCTAACTCCCCTCCATTTCCCTTTCTATTGGGCTGGCCAAAACATTTGCTATGTTCTTGTTCCGTACGATGGCTTACTTGTCTTTAACATCACTCAGAACAATTTTGTTAGATTGTATTGTGATAGCTGTCCCATCAGCATGCATTAAAAAAAACAAACCAAAACATCAAAATGGTGAATGTTGGTACAGCCATTTTCATATTGAAGATGGCAGGAAATATGCAACATTTTCAGTGCATGATGCTTTATTATTTCAAGAAAAGTAAAAATGCAACGGAAATGCAAAAAAAAGGGATTTGTGCAGCGTGTGAAGAAGGTGCTGTGACTAATTAAACACATCAACGGTGGTTCACAAAGTTTCGTGCTGGAGATTTCTCGCTGAACCATGGTCTGGTGGCGATCAAATCAAGCCACAGATTGGGAACACTCAACATTCCACCACGTGGGAAAGAGCCGACATGCTCCAAATGTCCAAATCCTTCAGTTTTTGGTGAAAGTGAAAAATGTGCCTTTTATTTTATGGAAAAAAACACATATGGCCTTTCTGGCCAGCCCAGGACCAGCAGGACTTTTAAAGGTTCAGACTTTCCTCTATTGAAAGCTCAGGTTGCCCCTGGATCTTTTGAAAGGGCTGACTTTTGATATGAGATAGTTGGCTATCCACTGTTACAGTTTCTTCACTACTAGGCGTCACCCATTCATTCATTCACACACTTACTCTTTCACACCACCTGTGAGCACGCCACCTGGCTGTGGGTTGCAAGGGCTATGGCTTCAGGAAGCCCACAGTTACATGTCACGTTTCACACAGGACACAGAGATGATAGCTCATTTATGGAAAAAAGTGATGAAGACCCAAAATGAATCAATGAAAAGGATAAACCTAAGGCTACAGGGGAAAGAAAGATTAGATGAGAGTAAGAAATCAACATAGAAGCTTCTCAGAAAATAAAAATATCCAACATCTAAATCCACCCACACAATGCAGGTATTCAGGAGACCTGTACCCTTGCACATGCCCAAGGATGCATCACTGGAGTGGGAGAAAGTGCTGGACTTGAGAGCCAGGGACCTCTGGCTGCCGTCTGTGTAACATCAGACTCCATTTTGCCCCTCTGGGCCTCAGTTTCCTCATCTGTAAGCTGAGAGATGAAATCCCTTCCAATTTACCAGTTTCCAAAGTCTGTTCCTCAGTGGACAAATGCAGGCACCAGATAGAGCCAAGATGTATTTCAAATGAGCCTGGACACAGGGCAGGGGCTTTCTGGAGCGGTGGCCTCCACCCTGATGTGCCTTCTCTGGAGGTGCACCCAGCCCCCACCCCCACCCCACCCCAGCTCCTGCTCTTACCTCTGCAGCAGGGGAAGCTCAGTGCTCACGCTTTGCGCCCCACCAACCCCCACCAAGGCAGGTGCCCCACTCAGCACTTAGCATCATGCTGCAAACTTACCCGAGCAGCGGTGGGACCTACCCGCACAGCCTGACATGCTGGTCCAGTCTCCTCCTAGTTTCTAGGCAAGACTGTATGCAAACTGTCCCAGAAAGAAAGCCACTTACTATTTCCTTAAAAATATCCAAATAAGGAAACCCTGCCACTTCTCTGGTGTCTTATGTCCCCACCCTGTAACCTAAATCTTTCCTGATACGGCGAAAGTGTCCTCTCTTTGGGCTATTCTCAGAGGGAATAGCAGAAGTGGCTCAATTCATAAAAATTCTGTCACATGCCTTGGTGACTGCCACGGGGCATCTAAAATATAAAACATTCTTTTAACCTGGTTCTGGAAGCTTATTTTCCAAATCTTTGAGTTTTGTTTGCTATATTCTGGGTCTGTGCCAAGTTCCTTAAGTGATAATATAAGAATCACAAGGCCATTGAAGGTAGAGGTGAATGACTTTATGGATTATCTGTCCCTGGTCACTTTTCTTCTGTCACCAAGGTATAAAATGACAACCAAGTGAAAGGACACGCCCAATGTCACAGAGCTCATTGGGGCTGCAATCCAGGTCTCCTATCTCTCCTTTCCTTTAGAATAAGTTTTCAAATCTAAGAGGGAATGATGTTCTTTCAGACCTGCTCAACATACATCTAGGAAGTGTAATTCCCTCCTAGATTCAAATCGCTTATGAATATAATTTCATGTTTGTCTCTTGCATTTGAAGAAAATCCTAATCCAGGTGCGGAGAAGGTGCTGTTTTGGTTGGGGTTACGCCCATCGTGTGCCGAATGTGTATTATTAGCACGTTCTAGGTTCCAAGGGCCAAGGCCAGGTAGGTGTCTCCTGCACTGACCTGCACTCTCGGCTCTGACTTGGTGGGAAGGCCTCCTGGTTTTCCCAGGCAACCGAAAAGCAAACCACGTTAAAACCACTCACTCTCAGGCACGGTGCTCAAAAGACAAAGTGCCAAATTCACCAGTGACGACTGAATCACTCCCCTCAGACGTGCGAAAAGTGATCGCATGTTTTCGGACCATCTGTCCCTCTGGCTGCCTGGTCGGAGGTGGGGACGGGGCAGCCCTTCCTCCTTGAACTCTGGTTCAGCCCTGGCAGCAGGCCATCTTCCAGCTCGTTAGAGGATCACAACTGTCAGCCACCTGACAGTGCAGGCGCTCAGAAGGTGACTTCTCCACGTGCACAAAGAAACCCATCGACCACCCGTACACGGGGCTCCAGACGCGTGCTGTCACCTGTGAGGAGTTTCGCCATGATGCACGTGGACGCGCTGATCCTACCCCTCCCACGGGAAGGTACAAACTCCTTGGACAAAGCAAGCGAATGCTTCCCATTCCGTGAAACCACCAGGACTAGAGCGCTGCTGCTGGAAGTACCCTCTAAAAGTCGAGGAAATGTGGCCGGAGAGAGGAAATGACAGCAACCTTAAAAAAACAAAGCCCTGATCACGCTTAGAAGATGCCACGAAGTGATGTCTGGGTACCCGTTAGGGGCACCAAAGACGCCCCATGCCCCGGGGGACAGGTCTGCGAGCCTCTGGTCTACACCAGTCCGCCCGCCGCTCCTAATTCTCCAGCCGTGCCTCTTGCAGTTCAAGCTGCAAACTGGGACAACATGCAGCCACGTGGCGGAGGAGCAGGGATGAGAGAACCTTGTATCCGTTCCTACCGGCGCAACCTCATCTTCTACAGGCCCTGCGGAGTGAGTCTTTTAGAGCGTCTAATGATAAGCCCAGTCTCAGAAAAGAAAAGCAGCGTGAGGAGTCACAGAGAAATCGAGGCAGGGAATTTTGGTTGGGTGCGCTGTCCTGGTTTTCCTGTTGTTGAAGGCCACGGTGGGACCGGCAAATGCCCACCAATACCCGCCTACGCTGGGCACGCTGCAACAGCTTTTGGGGTCAAAATTTTAAGTAACTGAGTAGTCCAGTCTCATACTTTCATAACTCTTCTTTCTAAGGCCTTTGCACCATGAAATCCTCAAGCATGTGATTGTTTGTTTTGCAAATATGTTTGGCACAGCCCTGGCTGGGTTGCTCAGGTGGTTAGCGAGTCATCCGGACACACCAAAGTTGCGGGTTTGATCTCCAGGCGGGGCCGTACAAGAAGCAACCGATGGTGCATCGGTACGCATATCAATTCTCTCTCTCTTTTTCTCTCTCCCCCTCACTTCCTCTCTCTCTCCCTCAAATCAATCAATAAAATAAAGTTGGGTTTGTCAGAAAACCCATCAAATGTAGAGTTGGAGTCTCTGCCAATGGAAATGTGGCATTAAGAATAATCATCTGCCCTGGCTGGTGGCTCAGTGGATAAGGCACCGGCCTGCGAACCCAAAGGTCGCTGGTTCAATTCCCAGCCAGGGCACATAACCAGGTTGCAAGCCAGGTCTCCAGCCAGGTCCGTAGCTGGAGGCAGGTGAAAGGCAACCCTACATGGATGTCTCTCTCCCTCTCTGCCTCTCTCCCTTCCCCTCTCCCTAAAAATAATAAATAAAATCTTAAAACAAACAAAGAAAAATACCAACCCAACAAACAAACAAACAAAAAAACAAACACTAGGAAGTAGACTACATACTTCTTTTAAAAAAAAGAAGAAGAATCATCTACTATTCCATCACAGAAAGGAATATCTAGGCTTATTAGAAAGCAGCTGGTACACGGTGGTAGAAGGCACAAGGTCACTTAAATTCATGTGTTTGCACCTTTAAGAAACTGAACACACCATGGAGAAAAGGCCAGGTGGGAATCTTGGCTCTGTCACTTCCTGGTTCTGTGACATGGGACTTAACCCTCCCTGAACCTTAGCATGGTCATCTGTTACAAGATGACAAGAACACCAAGCTTAGGCCACTTCTGTATGGAAATGGAAGAGCAAACATACAGCAAGTGCCTAGCATGACACCTAGCAGGCAGCACGGGCTCAGCGCATCAGCAGTGATGGTGAGCATGGCTCAGGGACACGTCACACAGGTTGGTGACACGGGGCGGTGAGGGGAAGGAGACAATGAAACCAAGAACAGGCCTGGGGAATAGATAGGACTTCCCCCTATTTTACCGACAAAACAGTTCCTGGAGTCAGACACTTGCTCAGACTCCACATTTAGTGAAAGGCTAGCGCAGGAATCCCAATTTGCCTTCCAATGGGCTCCCGTCTTTGTGCCGTATATGCTTCGTGCACGGAAAATGTGGACACACACTCAGCTCACAGCCGTAGGAAAGCTGACCTTGAATATCTTACACGCATTTCATATTACATACTTTATGTATGACCATCGCATAGATTGTGTTGTAATTGCCTTTCTCTGATCACAGGAAACGGAGAATCAAGGCTATTTTGATGAAAAATCTCAACTTGAAAGACACCGAGGGAAGGAAAACAAATCTGAAAAACCCCTCCATGTTGCCCATACTATTTCATCTTTCCAAAGGGAAGCATTTTTTAAATGCTTGACTATGAAGCATTGGAAATGACAGGGAAATTCATTTCATATTTTAAAAATAACAAAAGGGGATCATGAATACAAAACTGCATACTTAACGCTCATTTTTCCCTTGTTTTTCCTTTGCACTAATATCTTCTAACTTTCTCCATAAGGAATATCCATCCCGAGCATCTTAACCTGGCCCCCTGGTGATGGCCCTGGGAGCTAATGGGAACAAGGAACAGCCCAGGATCCAGTTTAAGATGCTGCACCTGAGGCTAACAAAGATGCAGCTCTGCTTCTCAATTTTGCCAAAGGAGCTAAGCCAACGAAGAAGCAGATTCTATGCAAATACATTCGAGGACCTCTTCACTTCCCATGTCTGGATTCCCAGTTTGGATAAATTTTAGTGATCACGACAAGACTGAGGGATCTAAATGCTGGGTACTATTTAAACGCCAAGTAATTATTTCATCAATCCACTTCCCTCTTGAAAGCGCAACCAGAGTGGGGCAAACGCACGTGACCTGAGAGATTGCAGTGCACTTGCGTAATGAACTTGTCCTGATGAATTCGGCATCCGGGCTGTTGTGCCCACGGAGAACATCATCTCTTTCTTCATTTTATCTCAGCCAGTCAAGAGATGTGTGTGGGGTGGGTGGGGTAGAGAGAGGGAGAGAGGGGGAGGAAGGGAGAGAGACAGAGAGAGAACGAGGGAGAGAGAAATCTCCATTCGTGTCGTTGGAACTGGACTAAAACAAGAATTGATGCTGAAACCACAGAACTGCGGCTTTGCTAGTTCCTCAATTTCACCTCTTAGCTTTCCTTTCTGCCAGAAAAAACAACCAACCATATCTGAGAAACAAGCCTCCTTCTAACTTTTGCAAGTCGGGCAGAGGCAGGGAAGGCTCTACAGTTGAGCAAAACTTACTTTAACTCAGTCAGCGGGTCACTTTTTACCTATATTTGTCCACTCACAGTTAAAACAATCTTCCGGTCTTTTGCTGTGTTTCGAATATTTATATTTGGCCATTACTACTTAACTGTAGACATGTTTGCTCGGTCCAAACACTCAGTTGTTTAATTTATTCCTATCAGTCACAACAATTAGAAAATGTGAATGCCACTGGGCTGAAGGTATTCTAACCTTCTAAGGCTGATCATAACTTTTTAAAGCTTTTGAGGTTAGAGATCATGTTTTGTGATCCACGCAAAGGACTTTAAATTGGTAAAAACTAAATAGTCAAGTGAATTGAGGGCCTGAATAAATACTGATGATGATGATGATGATGATGATGACGATGACGATGATGAAGAAGAATAGACTGTTTAATGAAAGCAAGTATAATAGGTACATTTATTTGGGATAAATTATGATGATTTAAATTCAAACAAGGGCTTAGGCGTAAATGGGCACCCTGATCTGTTGCCTCTTCCTCTGAAATTTAGCAGGTTAATACAAAACTGGTTCAATTGGGCAAAACCAAAGTAGTAAAATATGTAAATGAATGACTTAGCCTTCAAATAGGAAAATAACACCAGATACTACCTCACAGGATTGTTGTGATGACTAAATGCATTAATATGGTTTAAATGCTTAGAAAATACCCAATTCAAAGCCAGTATTATACAAGCATTGGGTTGGCCAAAAAGTTCATTGAGTTTTTTTTGTACAATGGCTCTAGTAGAGCTCAGATTTCTTACACTTCATCTGAAATAACTTTGTTAGGTTGTCTTGTGACAGCTGTCAAGTCAGTATGCATTACAATAAGACCTCAAAATTGGCGAACTTTTGTGCAACCATTTTTCATATTGAAGATGGAAGAAAATATGCAACATTTGTGGTGCAATACATTTTATTACTTCAAGAAATGTTAAAACGCAACTGAAACACACGCAGAGAAAGATGTGTGCAGTGTGTGAAGAAGGTGCTGAGACTGGTAAAATGTGTCAAAAGTGGTTTGTGAAGTTCCTTGACCCTGCTGATATTCTGGCCAAAGTGATTTTTGCTGTGGGGCCAGCTTACGCGTGGGAAGATGTTTAGCATCATCCTGGCCTCCCCCGACTAGAAGCCAATAGTGGGAGATCACGGACCGTCCCCAAATAGCCAAATCAATGAAGTGATTGGTGAAAATGAGAAATGTATCTGTCATTTTACAGAAGAAAAGCTAAACAGACTTTTTGGCCAACTCAATATTAGATGGTTTCATGAAGCTGATCATTTGAAAAGTGTCGCTCTGGCTCCTGCCAGCTGGCTTGCAGTTTCTGACAAGATGGAATGACTTTGCAATGACCAGGAAGCCTATGCAATGGCTGCAACTGAGAAACCAAAATGACAGGAGCAGTCCATAGTATAAGGAGGCCAAGTCAGGGGGGGCCCGAACGGCCCAATCAGGTGGCAGCTTCTTAGCACTTTAAACTGAAAAGCACGTGAGACAGCAGCCCTGTTGAATTAGGAAGTCCACCACCATCTAGCAACACAGGGAAACTTGAAATTCTTGAACTGTGCTGACACAGATGAGTTTTATATTTTGGGGAACTCTAGTTCTCATTTTAATTTTAACAGGGTTCCATATGCTGGTGGGATAGCATCCTGTCATTGGATGATATCTATGTGTAGGACGGCTACCAACAAGAAAAGAAAAGAAAAAACAAACACTAGGAAGGCAATTAGATTAATCTACATAATGTTACTCTGCTATAAAATCTGCTATTAGTCATAAAGTCCAATGCCTTTATCATTTTACTTTATACATTGTTTTACTTCATAACTATAATCTTATATGGACATGTCTTAATTCATTTTACCTAACCTCATTTTGAAACTTGTTCGCTACCTCTCCTCTCTGCACAGGGGTTCCTGTACTCTCAGTAACAAGAAGAATTAACTTGAGCATGTTCTGAAAATAATCCAGAGTGACTGAGTAGAAGTGAATGCTAAATGGGGCTTTGTTCTTTGTCATCAAAGAAGACTGCATCAAGGACATAGTTTTGATAAGGGTAGCTGAGTGTCAGCTCAATGAATGTCTTTCGACTAAAATAATGAGATTATAACCTTGCCTGTCTGCATCAGTCATTGGACAATTTCTTAAATGCCTTCACATCAGCATCCATGTAGTGCTTTGATGCTAAAATGAAGAATAGTGCTTTAGCAAGGAGGAGAATGCAAAATATTGCATTATCATTGTATCTCCTTTCATAGCAGTCACTGGGGGAATGCAGGAAATATTAAGCTAATAAGTGAAATCAAAGAAAAAGTTACCTAAGGACCTGCGAAAAAAGAGTTGTGACAAATTTGCAATCGATTAGTATCACTAGCACCTACTGTGTGTTGGGAGAATTAGCAAATAAGGACTTGAAAGCAAAACAATATTATTTCCACTCTCCTTAGTCCAACATCAGAGCATTAAGCAAACACACGCAAAAGAAATTTCATGCAGGACAGGCGGGAGCAGAATCCAGCAGGAAAACCCCTCCCAGAGGGCATGGCAGGGTTCCAGGTGTGAGCCTTGAAAAATAACCAGGAGTTGTACAAAGAAGAAAGCAATTGGAGAAAGCATTGCAAGGGGAAAAAAAAAAAAAAATAACAAAAACGTGACAGAGCAGAGAACTCCTTGGTGGCTTGTGGCCTCGTGTCCCAGGCCATGTGTAAGTGGGACTTGGGGGCTCAGCTAGAGCAGAAGGAAGTGGCCAGAAATAAGCCTGGGGAAGTGGTTGAGCAAGTCCCTAATGGCACCCAATTCTTCAGTTAAATGATACATTAATGAAAAGAAAAGACCTCAGCCTATCAGGGTAGGAAAGCTGCAGTGGTATCTCTTACTACGAAAACAAAAATATTCCCTACTGCAATTTTTTCCCTCTCTTTCTCTTTTCCCTGTCCCTCTCTGCCATCTCCCACGGCCTCTCCTTCTGTCCATCTCTTCTCCCCCAACCCCTGTGTCTCCCTCTCTCCCTTGGCATCCAGTTTCCTTCCCGGCCCGCCTCACTAGGCTGCAGAGAAAAGCCTTTAGTGACCTACATCAGGGGAAAAGCACACTGGCGTGGGAGAGGGTTAGCGAGGCATGTGGAGCCAGAAACCCAGGCTGCCCTGTCCCTCCAGCTGCCCCCCACCTGGGGCCAGTCCCTGCAAGGCCCACCCCTCGTCTGTACCGGGAACTAAATGGTGTTGTGCATGAAGAGGGGCTGACATGGTAGGGGATTATAAAAGCTCAGTGTTATTCTCACCTGTCCCCTCCTCTCTAATTTAAGTAGATTTGAAGAGCCCTTACTTGTCAGCTTCCCCTTCCCCGGAGGGTTAGAAAGAGAGTGATCCACGATGCTAAAACACAGACATTGTTCCCCAAGTTACCACCTGTTCTCAAGGTGTAACTTACGAGACACAAAATGTCTCTTGGGTTAAAATGTGACAAAGCATCCCTGAGATGGCTAAGGAAATGTCCCCTGAGCACAGCTCCAACCCACCGCCGCTGAGGGCAAGACCAAAAGGTTCTTCCTTTATGCTAGAATGTTCTCCCATGATGCTAGAATGTTCTTCCCTGACGCTAGAATGTTCTTCCCGGAGGCTACTGGCAGGAAACTACAATGAGGAGGAACAGATATTTTATAACATATCAGGTTGCTGCTTTGACAAGCCAAATTTGATTTAAATCAAGAGACTTACTACTGTTTTGATTTAACGGTTTCATACTCTCTTTTATTCCTTCCCAATGTAAGGGAAAGGCTGACATACCTTTGCACCTAATTTGTATTTTATTCCCGTGAACATCTTTACTTAAAAGAACACACAGCATACTTTCAAATTTGTTCTTTCGAAGGGTTCAAGTCTGCCTCTTCCAATCCCACACTTATTTCCAGTGAGGTGTGTAAACCAATATTGATGGTCACCTTTTGCAGCACCCAGAAATTCACATTTATATGTAAATGGTTCATTTCATTCAAAATGGCCTGTTCAGGTATTCTTTACACAAGTTTACTTAGTAGAGACCAAGTATGATGAATGTATATAAAGTTAAAATCAAAATGTGTGTGCATAAAACACCCTTTTTAAAAATGTATTTTATTATTTTTAAAAGATGTTATTATTGTCAGAGAGAGGGGAAGGGAGAGAGGCAGAGAGACATCCATGTAAGGTTGCCTTTCACCTGCCTCCAGCTACAGACCTGGCTGGAAAAACTGGCTGGCAACCTGGTTATGTGCCCTGGCTGGAGATCAAACCAGTGACCTTTGGGTTCGCAGGCTGGTGTCTGTCCATTGAGCCACCAGCCAGGGTGTTTTTGTTTTTGTTTTTAATGATTTTTAAAAATATGTCCTGAGGGGATAATTTTAGAAAACAAATTGCTATACTTGATTTAAAAAGTTAACTTTTGCTAAGTATGCTGATATGCGAATCCATTTCCAGTCTGCATGGCTTTTACGTTTATCATCTGTCATAATGACAATTAAATAAAGGCTGACATTACCAGATCCAAAATATGTGTTTTAACCAAGTTCCTGGAATCATGTCCCCTGTTGACTTGACAAAAATTTCTATTGTAGGCAGAAACCTTTCATCCAAAACTTCCTGGTCATTTGTACGGTCATAAGCATAACAAATTGTTCAGACATATCGACGAAAAAGTACAACTAAGGAACACAAATGGCTTTCATTTTAGAGAGTAAATGACAAGAGTTGGCCTCCAATTCCATGTGGTCATGAAGCACACCCGTTAAAAACTGTCGGAACCAAGATCACCCAAATAACCAGGAAGGCACTACCTTGTGACGCAAGATGTTTATACCTTCACGGAAGGGATTGTAAAGAAGGTTTTTAGAAATACAGCACTGCGGGAACTAAAATTAAACCATCCCCATTAGGCACGATCTAAAATGATCAATAAGCACTTTCCTGAAAACCGTTTAAGGTAGATAAAAATCACGGTAAACAGCCTCCCTGAAATAAAGCCATCAACATAAATCACACCATGGTTTGGTTTTAAAAAGAAGAAAGTCATCACTGAAGGAGCCACCCTGAGAGCGGAGGGACCCTCCGCCCCATGGCCACGGGAGGCGGCTGCAACATTGCTGAGCGGGTTAATGGTGGCCAGCCTCCCGGGGAGCTCAGGTGACAGGTGGTGGGACCTCCGATCTTCTGAGGACAAATTCTACCACCCACAGACACAGAGCCACCCAACAAGCCAGTGTCCAAAGCACTTGGCGATGACAAATGGACAGAAAACATACCTGGTAGGGAAATCGTCCTCGGTGGCACAGGCCTAGGACCAGAAACTCCCTGCTTTCTGATTTGCAGAACTTTGTGAACCCTGAGTACGTGGTCACAAGGCAGGAAGTGACTAAAATGGCAAATCGTCAGCCAAGAGAGAAATAGATTTTGTCTTTATAAGGACATGCTTCTTAACTTTTTTCCTTGTCCCCTCCCCCCCACAAAAATCACCTGACCGAACAGGTCACACTGAAATTCAGAAGCCTCTTACCACTTCCTCTTTATAAGCATTTTTCTCTTTCCTTCCTTTTTTTTTTTCTCTCCCCTAGCTTAAACCTGATTCCAGATAAGAAGGTGAGGTCCGCCTGCCACCTTAGTTTCTTTCTCTGACCCCAGCTACAAAGACAAAGCCCAGGTTTCTGGCTACGTACAGCAAAGTAAAAACAAAATATTCATTTTTTTTAGTAAAAGAGCCAAGGGAAAAAAGGTCCGCACACCTGAAACCAAGTCAAAGGGATTTCCTGGCGCCAGCCCGGCCCAGCCTACACAAACCTGCCGGAAGAGTCCCTGAACAGTGATCTTATTGGAGCGGGCAAGGCAGAAGGACCTCTTTCAGGGGACGGGCTGCAGAAGCAAGGTCCCTAGAACGCCCGTAGGCTAAGGATCCCTTTCACCCAATTCACGATTTTAATTATTCAGATGTTTCCTACCGCCAGCTGCCGGGGTGAAAGTGGGCAGCTGCAGTCCTTCCTCCGGCCCAGGGGTATTGTTGGGACGCACATTTCATCGCATGAGCTATAGGGTCAAAGCTCTGTTCTCTGCCGGACCCCAGCGGCTTACCTTGAGGTCAAATGTCCACCTTCAGAGGTAAGTGCTCAGAGGCTCACAGCTAACGGTGGTCGGGAAGGGCCCGCCCCGTCTGAGCACTGTTGACGGACCCTCAAGCACAGCCAGCGTGTGGCCCCCATGGGCTGGAGACTTCAGCAGCCAGTCTCCCACTGTGGAAGCAGGACCCGGGGCTGTCCCTGAGGCAGGGACGGAAGACTGGGAAGAGAGGGTGGAGTTAGGTCCACTGTGGCACCTTGCTGGGGAAGTGGTGACAGAGCCCTCTTTTCTCACTGTGTAATCACCCCTGTAACAGATTGCAGAGGGGTTTCTAGAAGCACCTACATCCTTCTGGGCCACCCGCGAAACATCCACGCACCGCTGAGGCAGGGCCACGTCCATCAGGACGCAGCCAAATGCATGTCCACGTGGGCGGAGATGGTCATCACCTGGGGCTCCAAAGACAATGTTTCAATGGTCTTTGCATTAGACTAGAAGTGTGGGGTGACCGTGGACCTCCCTAAAAAAACAGGATGGAATGAAGGCCCAGCATAGAGAAGGAAAGCAGCTCTGTAGTGAGGGTCGCCTGGCCAAATGTCCCTGACACTGGTTCAGCCAGCGTGCAGAGCCCCTGCTGGCACCGGTGGTTCAGAAACGAGTAAGACAAGGTCACTGCCCTCCAGGAGCGCAGGGTTGGCAGATGAAAGGGGCGAAGGGAGGAGGGGAACCCAGGGCACTGCTGGGCGCAGTGGTCTTCTGAAGAGCGTGCGACCTAGCTATGACTCGTGGCTGCTTCAAGGCAAAGGGCGAGTTTGGATTTCAGGTGACAGTTGAGATGGGGGGGCTGCCTACAGCCAGGCGGCTGAAGTCACCTTTTTCCACCCAGAGCGCCATCTCAGTGGGTGCCACACCACCGCAGCCACCTCGCCCACATCCTGTTCCCTCCCTCCTTCAGTCTCTCCATCTGCCTCCGGTGGCAGAAGTGGTGGCAGAGTCTCCCAGAGGGACAGACCTTGAGGTCTTCGCCGGAGGCTGCTTCACAGAGGATCATTTTACCACCGTCCGTGCTGAGCATCGCATGTGCATCGTGATAAGTTGAAGACTGAGCTTTGGTTTTATTACTGTTTTTCTCTTCTGCACAGACAACGCGCGCACAGGGTGCCTCTCCCACCTCCTCCCCCCACACTCCACCGGCCTCTGCTGCCACCTCTTCTTCACCGGCTGACACTGGCTGTGGCTCCCCAACTCCTGGGTCCCCTGCTTTGCCCTCCCACTGCGCTGAAAGCCAAACTCCGTCCCTGCAGCACAGCAGATGCAGCCCCCGCAGAAACACAGACCTGCGGCGCTGGAAATGCAGGCTGCAGGCCTTGGTGACTTCCCAGATGTCCTCGTGGGGGAGGCTCGTCATACTGAGAGCAGGCATTCTCCATCCGGGGTCCATGGATCCCAAAAGCGGACAGACAGTTTCGTCTGTGCGCACTTTCTTTCGGGGTCTAGCATGGCCTTCATTTTAATATTAGAGCGCCCCGGGAGTTCTTGCTTCGGTCTCCTCGTCCATCCACCCCCCGCGTCCTTCCCGGGCCCCAGGTTCCTTGATGAGATGATCAAGTCGGCTGGTGTGAGCTTCCTCATCGAGGCTCCTCCATTCTCACAAGATTTCCTCCTCTGTTCCAGTCTTGAAGGAAGTGGTTTTCCCTCTTCCCCAGGCCCATAGAAGATTATGATCTCAACCCTCTACCTTCTGCTCCCTTAGATCCCTTGCTCCATCAGTGATCTCATGTTTTTCATGTTCTTTCATCTCCCATGCTCCCCACTTCTGCTTCGTGTACTCAGGGGGTTTTCCCGAAGGAAAAAGACTTCTGCTTCATTCCTTTGCTAACAGCCCCCACTCCATCTGAGGAGCAAGACAGGGATGGAACGGCAGGGATGAGGACGAGTACAGTGTCAGTTTTCACAGTTGCTGTGGGAGGTAAGTGAAAACTCCACAGAGTGCCTGGCCCACAGCAAATGCAACGCACACGCTCACGTATAGTTTAACATTTACACCAGGCTCGGGACTAGTGCCTTAGGCACGATTTCATTGACTCCCCACAACAACTCTAGGAACTGGCTTTCTTCCCCTTTTATTTAAAAATAAGGGTGTGATTCTCACACCATCAAATTCACTGTTTAAAAGTCAGTAGGGTTTGGTACATCAACAGAGTTGGGCAAACATCGCACTGTATGATTGTAGAATATTTTTATTTCCCCAGAGGAAACCTTGTACCCATTGGCAGTTATTCCCATTTACCCCACCTCCCAATAACCCACTGAGAGTCTTTTTGGTCTCCATAGACGCTCCTCTTCTGAACATTTCATTAAAATGGAACCACACAGCGTGTGGTCTCTCATGACTAGCTTCCTTTGCTTAAGCAGACTATTTTCAAGGCTCATCCATGTTGTAGCATGTGCCGATGCTTTGCTCCTTTCCTACAGAAGAATAACATTCCATCGCATGTACAAATCCACCACATTTTATTTGTCCCTTCGTTGGTTGATAGACATTTGTTTCTCCTCTTTGGATTGTACATTATGTTACCATTCATATTTGTGCACCACTTTTTGTGTGGATGTACGTTTTCTTCAATTTTTTAATTGCAGTCATACATGCGTGTAGTTTTTTTTTTTTTTTTTTTCCCTTAGATTTTATTCATTATTTTCAGAGGAAAGGGCAGGGAGAGAGGAAGAAAGGGTGAGGAGCATCACTGTATGGTTGCCTTCCACCTGCCTCCAGCCAAGGACCTGGCTGGAGACCTGGTCTGCAACCTGGCCATGTGCCCTGACTGGGAATCGAACCAACAACCCCTGGGTTTGCAGGCTGGTGCCAATCCACTGAGCCACTTTAATAGTCAAACATTACTTCCAGGTTCAGGCGAGATACTGAGACACACCCTCTCTGCCTCCTAGTCCTGGTCCCCAGAAACAATTACTGTGAACTGTTAGCTATTTCTTTGGCTGAAACTTTCCAGTTTTTAGATGCTGTGCTTACACTATGTAGATTGTTCAGGATCAGATTTTTTGCTTTTTACTTCTCATTCTGCCGACAGGCCTGTAGTAACCCTCCCACTATCCTCTGAAACAGGTTATAACGCCTTTTCAGTTTTTACAGACTGTAAATGTACATGGCTGCATTGTATAACATGCACAGCACTGTGTTTATGTCTTATTATTGCACTTTTTTCATTTGCTAGGTTCCTATGTACCTACTACTAATTCTGTACCGAACAACTCCAACAGGGATCAACATTTTAAAATTCAAGAAATGAACCCATTTCTCTTTTGGAGGGGTCCTTCCTGTAATCATTCATCCTCCAGCACCCCAAAGCTTCCCTTCGCCATCATCCTGGGAACCCCCTTCTCCTTCCGCTAAGTTGGGTCTCCTGTTCCCGGACCACACATCTTCCACTTTCTTGGTCTACTTCCTTGTTTTACTGAGCACATCCTCTCACAGATTCTTGAGAAAGATGTCTTGGGACATGAAATTGTTGAGACTGTCTCACTGAAAAACATATACAGTCTTGGAAGTTTCCATTGGGAATCATTTTCTCTCAAATTACTGAAAGAATTGCTCTGATATATTCTAGGTTCCAAGGTTGCTATTGAGAGGGCTGATGCCATTCTGGTTTATTGTCCTTTGCATGTCACTAAAAAATATAATTTTAGAAATACTTAGACTTTTCTCTAGACGCTTGGCATTCTGAAATTTCATACGACAGGTCTGTTTTCAGCCATTGTGCTAAGGATTCAGCAAACCCTTCATCTAAAGCTGAACCATTTTAGGTTCTCTTTTCTTGGGATTAAATTAATTTGTTGAGTGTTCTGGACTGACCCTCTCATTTTCACTTATTTTTCCCTCCCATTTTTTTTGCCCCTTGGCCTTCCTGTTCAGGATTTTCAACTTTTTCTTTAAACCTTCTACTGGATATTGTATGTCTACTATCATTTTCAGTAGCAAAAAAACTCTTTTTCTCATTGTCTTCCTTTTTTATAGCAAGGTTGGGGGCAGGATGAGGTAAGAAGTGCCTCACCACTCCTTATGTAAAAGTTTACCTTCTGTTGGCCAGGGTGCTGAGCTTAGCTGAGCATATGCGACATGATCTGAACCTCTTCTTGTCAGCTTCTCTCATTACATTTTGGGATTCAGCACTGATGCACATCCTCAGCATGTCTCATACACCACCAATTTCTGGCCTTCAACATTCCGCTGACCTCACTTGTCTCCTGCGGCCTCAGGGGCTACTGGTCTCCCCTGCTAGCCTGGGAATCCTGTGAGGAGAAGGGCTCTGTTTGTTTTGCTGCTTCTCAACACTGTACCTGGCATTTCAAAAATATTTGTCAACTATTCCCTACACCATTTGTTAAAGACACTGTCTTTATCCTCTTGTATAGTCTTGCCTCGTTTGTCACAGATTAATTGACTTTACAGGTCAAAGTTTATTTCTGGGCTCTATTCTGTTCCATTGTTCTGCGTCTGTTTTTATGCCGGTACCATGCTGTTTTGACACTATAGCCTTATAGTATAGCTGGAATATCAGGTAGCATGACAGTATAGAGGTTCCTTAAAAAGTTAAAAATCGAACTACTATAGGACCCAACAATCCCACTTCTGGGTATTTATTCACAGAAACCCAAAACAGTAGTTTGAAAATATATATGTACCCCCATGTTGACGGCAACATTATTTACAATAGCCAAGATACAGAAGCAACTATTGATCGATAACTGGGTAAAGAAGAAGTGGTACATACACAGAATGGAATATTACTTGGGCATAGAAAATAATAAAATCTTACCATTTGTAACAACATGCATGGGCCTAGAGGGTATTATGCTAAGTGAAATAAGTCCGGCAGGGAAAGAGAAATACCACATGATTTCATCTCTGTAGAATCTAGGAAACAAAAGAAATGAACAAACAAAATGGAAACAGATTCATAGGTGCAGAGAACAAGCTGATGATTGCCAGAGAGGAGGGGTTGGGAGCTGGGTGAGAAGTACCAACTGGAAGTCACAAAGCAGTCACAGGCTGTACCGCACAGCACAGCGAGTATGGTGGGAGCTCTGTATGATGTCAGGTGGCACTAGACTTCTCAGGGGATGGCTCTGTAAGTCATATAAATGTCTAACCACTAGGCGCTTGCCGGAAGCTAATATAATAGTGCAAGTCAAGTGTGTGTGTTGAATAAATGAACGAAGAGGACTAAGCAGAGACTTTTGAAGGATGAGATGGAAAAAAAAAAAGGGGGAAATGCACTGGAACCTCGAGGGAATGGCATGAGGGCGGGGGGTGGGGGGCAGGCTGGAGACTTTAGCAGAGGTCAGGTCCTGGTGGGCCTTGGTGCTGTGTTAAGGAGTTTGGCCTTTACTGGTGCAGCCACTGTGGAAAACAGTATGGGGTTTCCTTAAAAAACTAAAAATGGAACTGCCTTTTGATCCAGCAATTCCACTACTTGGACTATACCCAAAGAATCCTGAAACACCAATTCATAAGAACCTACGCACACCTATGTTCATAGCAGCACTATATACAATAGCCAAGTGCTGGAAACAGCCTACGTGCCCACCAGTGGATGATTGGATCAAAAAACTTTGGTACATTTACACAATGGAATTCTATAGAGCAGAAAGAAAGAAGGAACTTGTACCCTTTGCAACAACATGGATGGAACTGGAGAGTTTTATGCTTAGTGAAATAAGCCAGGCAGTGAAGGACAAATATCATATCATCTCACCCATTACGGGACAATAATGAGCAAAGCTAACAACAAGCAAAACAGAACCAAGTATATGAATACAAGGAATAGGCCTTCAGTGGTCAGGGGAAAAGGGGTTGGGGGGAGGGGGGAGGCAGAGGCAAAGAAGGGGAGCAGCTTAGGCAAGAACCTAGTATAAAGGAACCATCGGTCCTGCCCCCTGGCTTCTGGGGGTTCGCTGGCAGACTGTCAGCTGTACTCAAACCCCTCTATTATAAGGAGACAATCGCAGTGAGTTTGGGTCCACTCCAGTGAGCTCATCTTGCTGCGATTACCTGCTAGCACCTACGTCTAAAGAACGCAAAATTCACAGGCGCTGGGCGTTAGGACTTCACTATCTTCACGCAGTCGGACTGTGGGTTAGGAAAATCTCCCCACCTCCAGAGGAAAGTGAGATGGCAAGGCCTGGAGCGGAGTGGGGCGGGTACAGGTCAGACTCTTCCGGGGCCTTTCTTCGCCTTTCGTGTCATATAAGGTGAGGATAAGTGGGGCTGGGACAGAGAGAAGTGGCAGACTCCAGGGACACCTGACACAGGCGGAAGGAACGTGAAAGAACAGATTGAATCCTGAGGCAGACAGGGATGAGAACAGGAAGAGTCCAAAGTGACTGCAGTTCTGCTTGGAAACTATGTGCACGCTATCCAATGAGACAGGGAATGCAGAACTGGTTTTGCAGAAGAGAAATTACGAATTCAGGAAGGCAAGCAGCCCAGTCAAGACTGTGTGGGAGCTGTGGGGGCTCTCCAGTTTCCTCAGTTTCCACAGGGTCTTCAGTGGGCTGCCCTTCTCATTGCTTTTCTAAACCCGGACCCCGCAGGCCGGACTCAGTCTTCAGGGTCCTTGCCTTTGTGCGCCATGTGACACAGGCCACCATCTTTCCCTTTTTAAAATTCTTATCTTCACGAGCGGCTATTTTTGTTTAATTGCAAAATGAAGCATTTTATTTTGAAATCTTGCTATTGTGTGAAATATCTAAAACTAAGCTTATCATTCCGCTGACAAATCAGTGGCTGCGCCCCGGTCCCTCCCGTCCTAGTGCAGCCAGGAGGGCGTCGTTGGCTTGGGGTGGCTGGGGAACTCCTTGGCTTCTACTTTTCTTTGCTTGATTCCCATAGGCGGTCAGAGTTGCATCTACTTTCCCTTTACAGTCTTCCCACTTTTCTGCTTTCGGTGCCTCTTTCGCATTATTCAAGCCCTGAGGACTATAATTTGGGCTTTTTATCAGCTTCCTGATTCTCTCTTTCCTGCCTCGCTGGCCCTGCTACCTGCTACCACACTGGTCTTCACAGAGCTACACTTCCCACCAGTCTCCTGCTCACTGACCACCTGAGGTCACTCATCACTTCCAGACTAGTATCCAAACTCTGCCTTGATTTCTCCGAGCTTCGGTCCAACAATGTAAGTCGTGTGGTGTTTCTGAGCTGGTTTATTAATCCTCTAGCCCTACATGCTTCTCTCATGCTGTTCATCATGCCTATCAGAGCCCTGCACTCTCTCCGGTTGCCTGCTCTCCCCACTCCCCAGTTCTACAAATCTGAATCATCCTCCTAGACTCAAGGACAAGACCAACTATATAATTTGTGGATCCCAGCACAAAACCAAAATGAGGACTCCCTTTTTCATAAAGGATTAAGAATTTTTAGGTGGTGACAGCCCAGCATTAAGCCAAGTGTAGAGATCTTCTGAGCACACAACCTGTGAAACTGCATGGGTCCTACACCCCTGAAACTGGCTCTGATCAAGAATCCTTCCTTGCCCTGGCTGGTGGCACAGAGGATAGGGAGCTGGCCTGTGAACCTAAAGGTCACTGGTTCGATTCCCGGCCAGGGCACATAACCAGGTTGCAGGCCAGATCTCCAGCCAGCTCTATGGCTGGAAGCAGGTAAAAAGCAACCATACCTTGATGTCTCTTTCCCTCTCTGCCTCTCTCCCTTACCCTCTCTCTAAAAGTACTTTTTTAAATATTAAAAAAAAAAAAAAAAGAATCCTTCCTTAAATCCTGAGACAAAAGAACAATTCTGGAGATATCATACATCCTAATCTCAGACTATAGTGCAAAGTTATAGTAATCAAAACAGTATGATCTCGGCAGGAACACAGACACACAGGCTGAGACAGTCAAAAAAACCCAAACACATATATAGACAAATAATTTACAAGAAAGAAGCCATATTTCCATATAATGGAAAAAGAAAAATCTCTTCAATAAATGGTGTTGGGGAAACTGGACAGCCATAATCAAAGCAGCTTGGTACTGGCATAAAAACAGACACACAAAGCTATGGAACAGAGTGAAGAGCCCAGAAATAAACCCATGCTCTTATGGTCAATTAATATTAGGCACAGGAGGCAGGGAAATACAATAAGGTAAAGATGGTCTATTCAATAAATGATATTTTAACAATTGGACAGGCACATGCAAAAATAAAGCTATACCACCTTCTTACAACATATACAAGAAGAAATTCAAAATAGATTAAAGACCTAAATGTAAGACTTGAAACTACAAAACTCCTAGAAGAAAACATAAGCAGTCAAATCTCTGCCATTTTACATAGCAATGTTTTTCACAATATATCACCTTGAGCAAGGGAAACAAAAGAGAAAATAAACAAACTACATCAAACTAAAATGTTTTTGCACAGCAAAGGGACCCATTAATAAAATGAAAAGACAACCTACTGGGAGGGGGACAGAGGGGAGCAAAAAGGGGATGGATGTCATACAACAACAATAAAATTAAAAAAGAAAAGAAAAGACAACCTACTGAATGGAAGAATATATTTGCCAATGATACAGCCAATAAGGAGTTAATATCTAAAATTAATAAAGAACTTAGACAACTCAACACCAGAAAAAAGAATCTAATTTAAAACATGGGCAAAGGACTTGAATAGACACTTCTCCAAAAAAGGACTACAGATGGCCAATAAACATAATAAAAGATGCCCAACTCAACTAATTATCAGAGAAATGCACAGTAAAACTACAATGAGACATCACCTCATACCTGTCAGAATGCTGACCATGAATAAATCCACAAACAACAAGTGCTGGCGAGGATGTGGGGAAAAGGGACCCCTTGTGCACTGCTGGTGGGAATGGAGACAAATGCAGCCACTGTGGAAAACTACAGAGTTAACTCAGAAAATGAGAACGGAAGCTGCCTTGTGATGCAGCAGTTCCATTTCTGGGAATATAGCCAAAGAAACCTAAAACACTAATTATTAAAAATGCACCCCTGTGTTCACTGTAGCATTGTTTACAAAAGCCAAGATATGGAAGCAACCCAAGCGCCCATCGGTAGATGAGTGGGTGAAAAACAAGTGGAATGTTAATTGGCCATAAAAAAAAAAAAAAAAAAACGCGTGAAATCTAACCATTTGCAACAGCATGCAGGCTGGCACCCAGTCCAAGTATCCACCAACCTGGAAAATGCCGTTTGCCCTGCCCTGGTGATCCCATGAGACCCTACCCACCCCAGCCAACCTGCTGGCCCACCCAAGCCATTTCCGGTGGCTCTTCCACACACATGTCCCATTTCTGCTCAGGCTATGAACTTTCCTAAAATCTCTCAAAGGTTTACGAACCTGAATCAAGTGGCGCCTGGCTTTGGCATGCCCTGAACACCTGGCCAAGTGGTTCCAAGCCTCACACGGGTGGCAGCCCAACTCCATCCGCAGCGCAGCCTCTCCAAGGCACCTCCAAGCCTGGTCCAGGTAGCAACCATCTGCAGGTCACTCTGTACCTCCTGCCAGCTGGTCCTGGGCCAGGCACAGGCAGTGGCTGGCCCTGGACTGCATCAGAGCTCCTCCCAAGGAGCCCCAGAACCAACATACTTGATGACAAGCTTCAGCCCACACCAGAGCACCCCATGGCCACTTCCACAAACCACATGCAGAAAGGGGGGACCTAGGCAGGCACCAGAGCCCAGCTAAAGCAAGTCCTGCTCTGTGAGGTCAGGGTAAGCACTAAAACCCCTCCACTGTCATGATGGCCAGTCCTCACAGCCAACCAGTGTAAGGGTCCATCTCTCCCATTGATGTGCCAATAGCAGCCGGCGCAGTGCTCAGTGACAGTGACACAGGACAACACACACAACCCAGCAGAGATGACCAGGGACACTACACCGCTGGACCCTCCAGGACACCTCCTACAATGAAGCCACTCTGCTGAGACCAGGAGGCACAGCAGCTCTACCTACAGAGACACAAAGACAGGAGATGGCATGACGGGGAGACAAAGGAACAGGACCCAAATGAAAGAACAGAACAGAAGTCCAGAGAAAGAACTACATAAAATGGAGACAAACAATATGCTAGATGAAGAGCTCAAAACACCGGTTCTGAACGATGCCCAATGAGCTGACAGGAGGAGTGGTTAAAGTCAGCGAGAACTTCAACAGAGAGATAAACACATAAAAATGAAGGCAGAAAACAGAAAAGAATCCGTCGGCAATGAAGAATACAATCATTGAAGAATGACAGGTCTCCCAGAGATGGTATATACGTCGCTGACTCTGCTCCCGCTTGACGGTAATTTTACTAACCCTTTTTGATAACAATGTCACAACAGCTAATTATAGCTATGATTCCAGGTAGATTATAAAGAGAAGAAGGCAGGTCATAGCGGCAAATTTAACTTTCTTAAAAGGCCAAGTACATAAACCTGGTCTCTCTGCAACATTCCCAAGTAGTAAGATGTTGAATTCAGCACACTCTGTAGGCTATGACTGTTTCAGAAGTGGGGACTGCGTGCACCTCTTTATTAAGATCCAACAGGAATTTATTTGCTTTCACTTGTGCCCTGCACTGGGTGCCCAAACCCATCCCCTTTCATTTTCACAGGAAGCCAATGATGTCAGTGGCCTTGGCTCTATTTTAAGAAAACTGAGGCCCCGACAAAACGTTTTATTTCTACTGTTGACCTGCAGGCTGCAATATAAATTTACTTCTGGCCAAGTTCTCCATTTTTTAAATAGATGCACGACTCAGGGGTCCATGTCTACTAGGCTGAAGGATAGTCAGCTTAGCTTCGATGAATTCACAGGACAGTTTCCTTACTCCGAGCACTCGTTCCTTAAGCACGTATTCCCGGTGTATGAAGAAGTGGCAAGGAACACGCAAACAAACACAGGGAAAGAGACCCGTAGGGACGGCATGCGGTACGGAATCAACAGTGAACTTGGTGGCCTGAGATTGCTCCGTTGGCAGGGCAATGGGATGGAGCGGTGGTGACTGGGCACATGAAGGGTTAGGAAACCTGGGCTGTGCACGAGGTACCGGGCGTTACTACCAGGTGACGGGTGAAAAGAGGAAGAGCAACATCGGAGAGGCTCTGGAGGCTGACTTTACTCTCTACAGAGTCAAGGCTGACGGAGGTGAGTGATGTAAGGGGTCTGGGAAAGTGCACTGTCACGTGGCATGTAGGGGACACAGCATGAACCTCAGTGAACCTGAGGCGACAGGGCACCTGGCACAGCGCGAGCGGCAGAACTGGAGCGATGGCCGGGGGTCGAGGCAGAAGCTCCGGGACGGAACCAGCGCCAGGAGAAAGCCCTCAGGAGCCAGTGGGCCGAAGTCCCAGGACTGACCTCCCAAATGAAGAGGGGGCCAAGTTAACCAAACTTGTGACATGAGCGAAAGTAAAATGCATTTAGATGACACATTAAAGCTTAAATTATTTTCGATTATGTTAGATACTCAAGAAACAGAGTTCGTTCGTTTTTTCTGTGCCCAGTAGACATCAAGGGTCAATCAAGGAGAAGGCACGTGCACTGCAAGTCCTGCCCACCTTGAGAAGAACCGGATTCAGGGAAAAGAAATCCTGGCTAAAAATAAAGTCCCCTGAGCCAGACGGGTGGTGCTAACAATAAAAACATAAGCACCTACGTGCAAGCCGGCTCCCACCTGCAAATCTCGAGGATCAGATCCTGCAAGGATCACAACCTCCAGGCTGGTTCATTCACCATGTTTCCCCTTCAGCCTTCGTTCTGCAAGGCCCGCAGCTGCCACTGAGAACACAGCAGTAGAGAAGACGTGTTCTCCGTTCCTGCAGAGCTCACAGGCTACCCCAAGGCCATGCGCCTCCTGCCTCTTTGCACCCCGTCCAAACGAATCAGGACTGACCCCCAGGGGCACCCATTTTCCTTGGTTACGAACTTTTTGTAGATGAGGACAAAGGGCTCTTTAAGCAGTGAACAGGGGTCTCAGACAAATTATACAGTAGCTAGGAAATGGGATAAGTAAATGCCCAAGTGGTCCCACAGTTGAACCAGAGTAGTTGAGTGGTCCCTGTTTCCCCCCACAGGGCTCCCTCAGTCACTCGCACAGGGGGGGTCGCCCGATGAAGGGCTCCCCATCCTTGACCAACTCCAGGCAGAGGAATGAGGAACGGGGGTGAGAATGGTACGTTGCCACCTGATCTCCCTTCTCATGCTCTTTCCTACTGACAGCAAGAGAAATGATGGTTCAATAAATGCTTTTTAAATTCTTCTTTAAAATCAAGAATCAAAAAAGAAACAAGCACCAGAAATGAATGAAGTATGGATTCTCCAACACCACTTTTGGTACTGGATTTACTGAAGCCATTGAATTGATAAAATTTCACTTGATCAACATTATGTCCAGAGTAAGTGCGCCACGCCGGCCTGCCCTAGGAGGCCAGAGAACCCTGGACACGCTGCAGGCTCTCACAGTAAGTGGGACAGGAAGTCATTGCTGGAAAGGTGACCTCATCACAGGGGTAACAGAACTCGACATATGGTTTCAATGGTCCCTCCCCTACTGTGTCACAATGAAACCGAAGGAGAACAAAGCCAGGTGCCTTGGGGCCAGCCAGGAGGCGGTTGCCAAAATCCAGGTGGTAGCAGTGAGAGGTCCTTAGTCACAGTAGGGCTGAAAGAATTCGCTGACAGTCCCTCTGTGGCATGTAAGAAAATGAAGGGTCAGGAGTCCCTGGCCTGAGTCACAGGAAGGACAGAGTGCCTTCTCCGACGTGGAGAAGAACAGATGAGAGTCGAGAATGGCAAGAGGCCGGTGTTAGATCTGTTATGACCCTTAAGAATCCAGCTGGGGGAATTAAGTAGGCAGTTGGGCAGAGTCTGCGGGTGCACACGGCATGTTTAAATTCGAAGCCATCCGCATGCTGACGACGGCAGAGCTCAGAGGTCCAGGGCGAACATGAAGAGAAAAACAGAACAGGTCCGTCTCCCTTTTACCTTCACCTGATGCGAGACAGCAAGCGTCTCACGACCATGGGCTAAAAATGAGCCCAGGGTGGGTATGCAAAACGAGGTGTGTTTTCTTCTCCCCAGTGGGATCCCCTGCGTGAAGGTGCACCCCAGATTACGAATCCTCTGGAAGTCATTGTTTCTACTGCTGGAGCCTGGGGTTGGGGAGTGGTGGGGCGGGAGATGAGGAATGTCCCGCTTTTCTTAGCCCCGGCTGGAAGAGGTGACTCGAGGCATCTCCTCATAGGTCTGACTCTCGGTGGCTCGGGGAGTGATGGGCTCTATGGCGCTCCTGGGCACAAGGGAGGAGTCCCCTGTCCCCCAGCAGCCGCCTGCCAGGGCTCCTCGGTTCAGGCTGGGCCGGGGACTGTCCAACAAGAAACAGGAGCACAGATGACGTCCCCCCTCGTTCAGTGGTTTGCATGCAGATCCTTGTAAAGGTGCAAACCTTTTCTCTGCGGCAAGTCTAAGAGAACCCATGTCAATACGTCAGACAGATAAAGGTGGTGGCCCTGCAGCGGAGGGGACAATAGAGTTCCACAATCTCCCCTCCCCGTGGCTCCTGAAAGAGCGGGACACCATAGCTGCCCCCCAGGAGGACAGCGCTTCACCTAGAATAAGTGACAGAGCAAAGGAAGGGCCTTTGTCCCATCAGGAGGTGACTGCCTGGGACAGGTTGAGGAGAGAAGCAACGACCTGGAATTCATTCCTTTCGACTCTGATAACATACCTGACACCAGTACCCAGGAGTGGGGCACTGAAGCTACTGTCCAACTGGAAGGACCGTCACAGGCATATGGACCTCGCTGTGAGACACTGGGACATAAGCTATGTTTTATTGTCCCGCGGTCGTGGAAGACATGCAAGCTGCTCACCCAGTAGGAGAATGTAAGGCGCCGTTTCCTGTCCAAGTTACCAGTGCCCTTCCCTACGCTTCCCCTCAACGCCGTTCCAGCCTCGCTACACTTGAGAACAAGACACAGACGTCATCAGGACTGTGAGCACAGAGCAACGTGATAGCCTGAAGCGCAAATCCATCGCACCAACCGTGGACGTCAAGCCAGTACAGATCTCTGTCACCCATGGCTCTAAACCTACAGGTCTTTTTGGAGGACAGAACAGAAGACACACAGTTCCTACATCTTCAGGGCCCCACATTGAACTCAGGACTAAATCCCGGCCGGGCCCAAGGACTAGGGGTTACCTTCCCAAAGCCGGGCATGCACGTTAGGAAAACCTGAAAACGTGGTGCGGGCTGGAGCCCCTTTCCCTCCAGCCACACAGAGGAGGGACGCAGCCCCATGGCCTCCTTTGCGAGGCTTGCCAGCTGCCTCGGGGACAAGGCTGCTGCCATCCAGGTGTCTCTGGATGGAATGCATCGTGGCTTCAGCCCAGCTCAGGCCACGCAGGAGCTCAGCGCACGAGAAGGAATCAAGGTCCCTGTACGTGTGTGCATCACTGTACTTGGACTCTTTCAGACAGGAGCTGTCCCACAGGTCCTCCGCGGCCCAGAGGGTACATGGCCCAGCGACAGCAAGCAGGAACCTGCCTAGATAGAGCATGGCCCTTGTGTCACCACCTGAGAACGCAGACTAGGTTCTCTAACAAACCTGCAACATCAGCCACGTGGGATGGATGAGTCACCGCCCAGGAGGCACGCTCTCGCCCTCCACACCAACCACTTGGGTTGTCACATCAACTTCAGTCACATAAAGCAGGGACAATGCAGGCAGGAAACCTTGTTTGCTAACAACCAGCGCCTAAAGAAAACCTGCTGTCCCTGGCACGGAACCAAGTCCTTAATGCAGATGATCTCTTGAAGCCTCACCGTCCCCTGAGTTTGGTACCATTTACCCTGTCACACAGGTGAGAAAATCGCAGGGGCTGACAGGGCTTCGGCAGGTGGCCCAAGGGCCCAGAGCCAACAAGCCACAGGGTTTGAAGGTGGCCACTCGGGGCTATGTGACGCTGCCTTCCATCGAAATTTGACGCAGATACTAGAATTTTCAGTTAATGTGAGAATCGTCGAGGAAGCTAAAATAGGAAATCAACATGTAGAGCAGCGCCTGCCAACACTGACATGTCATCCTTCACAGAACCAATGGCGTATGGCTTAGTCAACCCAGCTTTAGGGGAATGAATATCATTTCCCATTTCTTTCTTGGTGGACACAGTCATACAATATATGCAGATATCTAATATCAGCTGGGTGCAGATTAAAAGTCTGGTAAGATCACTGAAGCTAAGGACATAGAAAATTGTTTCTGGGTATTTGGGGTATCGTGAGTAAACAACACTAATCTACTCAAGCCGTGTAACAAAATGATGTTAACATTGTTAAAAACCTCAGTAGTTATAATTATAGATCAGGAAAACCTTTGAAAATGATTTAGCATTTCACGTCAATGTCTAAAACTGTAAAGCCTCAAATGAATCTTTATAAGTTGTTTCAGTAGTTCAAAGGTGTGCACCTAGTACAGTACCTTATGCATTAGTAGGTATGCAATAAAATTATTCTGAATTAGTGACTGAATTCATGAATATGCTTTTTATTATGTTTGGAAGTTATTTTTTTAAGTCTATGATGCAGGTTGCATGGTATTTCCTTAATAGTAAAGATTTTTTAAAACAAGGAACCCTAGGATTATTCTCTAGTTCAAACAAAGAAAAGGAAATAAGTATCACCCTGAAAGACAAAAGGAAATACCTAAATTACTCTCCTCAAAATAATTAAGAAGAGAAACAAAATTTTTGTCTTTGTAGTGAGACATGAGATATAAAAAGAAAAGCAGCGTCTTCAAATTATGCTTAACATTAAAGAAAATAGAAAGCTGTTTTTTTATGCCATAGAATGAAAACACACAAAAATAAAACCATACTTTTATGCCTTCTTGCTGGTGAAAAGTAAAAACACATAATTAAAGAATCAGGTAAATTCAGACCAAGAAAATAGCTCTTTCTTAAAGGCATTTAATGTCCTGGGTATACCACAGGGACTCAAAAGTTTAACCAGTGTGTACACTCGGGAAGAACCACTCATCAAAAACAAAACAAACAAAAAAAGATCTTCTAAAGACTAACAGGAGCATAAAAACACAAACTACTCCAGCTTCCTTCCATAATGTACAATTTAGATTAAATCCACACTGACTCAACTGGTTTGTAAATATCTGTTCTGTTGTATAACAAACAGGCAGACAGGCAGACAAGGGGAGGGGTACGTGGAAAAGAATCAAGCTGTCCAGCAACCATTTCCACACCAGTCCAACAGAGCTGTGCCCTTTCACCAGCAGCGAATCCGAGGTTCCCCAGTTACTCCCCAACACTTAGCAAAAGCTATGGCATTACTTGTAGGGTGCCCAGAGTGGCTTTCACATAAGGTTTTTATCTCATTTTAGCAACAGAATACAAACAAAACACAGTACGTATATCCTTGGCACTCACCGTTACCCTGGCCTCCGAAACAGCATCTGCTAAAGACTGACAGTGTTGTGGTTCAGTTTGACAAGACTGATTACGTGGTTCTGCCAATCTGCAAAGCTAATGGGACAAATAAATAGACTGTAATGCACATCAGGTAAAGTAGATCCTTAACATCAAAGAGAGAGCTCTATCATTTAAAGAGACCTGAGTAATGTTTTTAAGGTGAAAAGGAACTTGAGGTAGTAATATTTTCGAAAGCAATAAAAATACATTATACTAAAATAACAAAACGATCCCTATTGAATGTGATTTGTGCCTTCCAAATCCAGTCTTCATTTACACAGCATTTCCATAGATGAAGCATGTTAAAATGTATTAGAATAGCTGACATATATATAAAAACACACCAAGCGATGGACTTTCATCATATCCATGAGTTTGCTTAAACAGTGCTAATAAAAAGTAATATGATGTAACAGCAGACAAAACATCCCTGCCTAAAGAGGTTACATATTAAACAGCCCCAGGTTATGGCCAGTACTTTCTAGAAGACATCTGCAGGGAATAAAGCCTATTACCTGATTCCATGTGTGACAAAGCACTTTTTTTAAAAAACACAATCGATAAGCCTTGATTTTGACTATGCAATCTTAAACATCAGTTTTAAAGGCCAAGCAACGATCAGTAAGACTAATTGAATAACCCCAGTAGGTTTTTCTCACTGTTCAAAATGAAGAGCAAAGAAACCTGTCTCGATTTACATATTACAACACATACATTTTTATGCTTAAAAACATAAACATTTTCCACTTACAAAATATGCACAACAACACATATTTCTTGAGACAAAACCTAGCTGGCAGACATGCCTACTGTCAGCTTTCTGGTCTTTCTGAGAAGCTAATCAAGCTATGAAGTAAACAGTTTAAGTGAAATAAATTCATAATGTGAGGAGGCAGTTTAATGGGAACACTGTAATTTCACAAGGAAATTATCTGCTGATATTCTAAAGAAAAACAAGGTGCGTAATATTCCCCAGAGTCCAACGAAATGCTTTTTCTCTTCTTTACTGACTGTTTTAAAATATATGCTTGCTCTTAAGGAGGAGGAAGGCTTGGTTAGGGGGAAAATCTTGAAAGATCCCAAAATTTCTACAGAAGTCTCTCATCTTCCCATAGCTGTTACTAAAGTCTCAACACTTTTACTGAAAAATAAAATAAAATAAAAGGGTACTGTAAGGAAGCTCTATCTACTTGGTTTTCTGAGTTGATGAATATGTACCTAATTAGCTCTCTCAAGTGCCTTCTCCCTCCAGTCTCCAGAGAAACATGCACATACATACATGCAACACCCACGATGTACTGATCAACACCAGAGCAGAGGAGACAAGTCACAAAGCAGACGACTTGTCATAGTCATCTAGTGAGAAACGGGTTGCTTTTCAAGTTCCGCTCCCTTATTCCTACACAATTCCTCTTCATCCAGGAACTTTAAAGCATCAGAGCGACAAAACAGTTTGCATTAAAGGAAGAGAAAGAAACCATAACATTGGTTGTTCCGGGGCACTGCCAAATCAGCCGGCAGGCCGGCTGCAGGCAAGTGGCCCTTTGGAGAATGCAGGTTCGGACCCTAGAGAGCCGAGTGACGCAGGGTGTCACGGAGAAAGGAAAAGAAATAACAGTGAACACGGTCATGAAGAATAAAATAGTAATAACAATTGTCACCACGAGGGTCTGTACAGCAGCTGCACGTGGAGCGGGCTTGTCCTCTAGCCCCCACCGCCCGCAGTGCCGGGCTGAACGAGACCACGGAGCTCCTGGCGCCCTGCGCTTTGGGGAGGGGCCCGCTCCGGGGACCGCAGCAGGCTCGCCCCGCCCCCCTGCCTGGCCCCACCCCCACCCCCCCCCCCCC